>JAFFST010045680.1:32980-50862 GCA_022414735.1 Noturus placidus | reverse complement strand
AAAAAAAAAAAAAAAAAAGGGATGATGTTTTTCTTTGTTAAATAACATGGTTTCTTAATCCTTTACTTTAGACTTAGATTGTGTAGATCGTCAATCAAAGAAGTTCCTGCAAATTAGCGTGCTCGTTAAAACCTATCATTTGAATTACACCTGGAGCTCCTTTCAGAGTCCCGCTGTTACAGAAAAGTAATTCACTGCCTTCAGATTTGAGAATTCATCAGCTTAGTCATATAAAACAAGTTTTGCATATTGACTTTTCTTGCAGCTAATACTGTGCTTAGGAAGGACATTTTTTTCAGGCAGTATAGGATCAGGGCAGTCTGACTGCTAGCCAAAAAGAATTACACAACTAGAAACACACGTTCCTGCCAGATCCATGCCGACTAGCTCCCGTTCGCAGAACAGTACCATAAGGGAATGTTTTCCGGGCCTGCAAACTAGCAACTTTTGGCTGAAACCAAACCCATAAATAACAGCTGAGAATAACGAATGACAGCAGTGTCACCTCCCAGCCACCAGAGGGCATTCATAATGTGCTGCATTACATTTTTACATTGTAGAACTGGTGTTTCGGGTCACACTCCTGCCCTTAGCGTTACATGTCACTTAAGACACCTGATTCCACTTCTCTGCTAATTAGCAAGGCCTTCATGAGTTCAAAAAGGTGGGCTGGAGGAGTCATTTTTTGAGTCATGTAGCAAGCCCTGTTTGACATCCTTAATGGTGAGGTTTCTATTCTATAAATTTATGCAGGGGGGGAAAGAAGGCAACTTCTAGATCAACTTTAACAAAAGATGTGTCCTTGTTGAAACAGGGACAGTGGTCTGTCTGCAAAACCAAGGCACGAGGATAGGTTGTTAGAGTTGATGATCTCTTCAACCAATCAGCTCACAAGGAAGTTGGTAAAATGAGAGCTAGATATTTCCCCATACCGAGTGCGTAGATGCGTCCTTGGTGGGGGGTGACTCCCAGCGCGCTGCGCCGGTGTCTCATTGATGAGATGAAGGTCCAGCTGTCGGTCTCCACGTCGTAGCGTTCCACCGTGTTCAGTTGATTGGTGCCGTCATAGCCACCCATTACATAGATGTGGTTATTCAGTGCGCAAACACCTGAGGAGACCAATTACAGTGAATGACTCCACAAGAAGTATTACCCAATACACAGGGTGCTGAAAAACAAATTAATGGACAAATTAACTTCCTTGTTTTTCTGACCTCCAGTGACTTATGTAAAATTGAAAGGTTGTTACTATGGTTGTGGAAATACGGGCTTGCTGCAGACGCTTCATGACTGTGCAGAAAAATGTTAAATGACTGAACTAGAACGGTTATGGTTTTGGAAATGGAAACAAAGGAAGTTCAGGACGTGCATAGGAAGTTAAACTTCTGCCTTATTGTAAATGAGCAGAACTCAGTTGTGTCACTATATTATGTAACCAACGGAACTAACTTGAATAATATAATAACGAGTCAATAAGTTAGGAATAAAACATGACCAGGTGTGCTGTTACTGGAAAATAATCACTGACTCAAAGTTGATTATTTTCCAATTATTTTCCAATAGCATGCCAAAGTTTGACTCAGGCCACCCCGAACAGTTCCTAAACCAATAATTGCTGGACTAGCAAAAAATTCCAGCAAGGACTCACCTGCTCCGCTGCGGACAGTGTTCATGGGTGCTGTGCCCCTCCATTCGTCTTTCTCGGGGTTGTAACACTCCACTGAACTCAGACGATGTGTTCCATCAAACCCACCCACTGCATAGAGGAGGCGGTTAATGACAGCCACGCCCACCCCTATTCTCCGGGTCAGCATGGGGGCCACTAGTTGCCACGAGTCTCTTTCCGGGTCGTACCTGCATGGAACACACACACACACACACACACACATCAGCAGAGCTCCAACAAAGACAAAGGGCTCAACAAATAGAGCCCTGCATTAGTATTTATGCCCTTGAACTTTTCCTACGGGTTGTAGTGATACAATCTGGAGTTAAAATTGATTTAAATCGGGATTATGTGTCATGAATCGACACAAGTATTGCCGAATATTTCATGTTGAACATCTCACATATCAATATTTAATCCATTATATAAAAATGGAAAGAATATGGCAGAACCATTGCCTAGAGTAGGCCACCTACCAAAAGGCAGTGACCTGATAAAGATGGGATTAGTCAAAAAAAAATCTACCAAGAGCCCAAAAGGAACTCTGAATGAGCCGAATACTACAAAGCATAGGGGAAGTTCATGGGGATGAATATTTATGCACATCATCTATATTTCCATGCTCTTTGTGATGACGATTCCCGTTTAGCCAGTATGAATGTGCATCACTATGATTCTCAAAACAGTGGAAAGTTTTCATAAAGATGTGTTTAATAGATTAACAAACCACATACTGTCATTTCTATTACACGAGATAGTTGGAAATATAAGGAATTAAATAAATAAAAGATTCTTTCCATTTAAAGATTTGTAGGATCTACACTGCATTAACAGACAGATGCTTTTGATAGTTGAGCAAATTCCTAACAATAACTAGTTTCTCTTCCTTATTCTTTTAAATCGGCTGTTTCATTATTTGAGGCCCATCGCTGGACTTATAAAACCCATTTCCTCTTCACGTGTCTGTGGATGAATCAGAGTGAAAAAAGGCAAGTTGACACCAAAAGCCAAATGATTGACAGTCAGAGAGAGCGGGAGAGAGAGAGAGAGAGCGCAAGAAATAAAAGCCATTTAAGAACCCAACTTTGAGGTTGCAGGGGATTTTGGGTACAAACTAAATCCTAAATGAATTACAAAAGACTTACTGTGTTGTAATGCCTTAGTACTAAGAGACAATATAGAATATACTCAAAGACAGACACCTTTTCAAAGATTTAATCAGGTGAGAGAATGCTTCCAAAATATCCTAGCAGGCAGAGAATGTCTCACATATTGCCATGGGGCCAAGAATTGTAAACGCTACAGCTAAACCATAGATGACACCACTGCAAGTTTATCAGGCACAGCAGAACCAAATTTAATGCTGGATTGAAAAACAGAGCAACAAACCTACATATCAAGCCAACTTCTATGTTTGATAAGAAACTGACAGTGATTAATGTTAAAGTCTAAATCTACTCTTTTTCCTAGCAGGAATTCCTCAACCCCTAAGCGGGTTCTCAAATGGAAATCAGCCGAAAAGGTCAGTCAAGAGAACCTTCTTTCACGGTACACAGTTGTTAACTCTTTAACCACTGTCCTCACCTCTCTACGCTGTTATGATGGATGCATCCATGTGAGCCCCCAACGGCGTAGATCATACCATCAATGACCCCAATGCCAATTCGGTTCCGAGGTACACTCATTGGGGCACACGGGAGCCAGCAATTGTTCATAGGGTTGTAGCAGTCCAGAGTGTTGGAGTCCATGTTACCATCAGGAGCATTGTTCCTCCCGCCAACAGCGTAGAAGAGCCCGCTGATCACACATGCTGCCAGGCCACTGCGGGGAACCTGAAGATCTGCCAGGCGCAGCCAGGCACCAGTGCCCGGGTTAAACGCCTCGAGGTAGCAGAGAGACTGGCGGAAATAGCCACCGGCTGTGTAGATAAGCTGTGGTACCTTAGGTGTGCGGCATGCCAATGCCTTGGTGGGCTTGTGCAGTGTCAGGTCCTGAAATATCTGTGCTAGATAATCCTTGCTCTGTGCGTCCCATTCAAAGTGCTCAAGCTGGCGCTGCAGGAAGTGTGGCGGAAGTGAGTGGCACCTCACGGCTTGTAGCAGTGCCTGCATGTATGGCCTCCGCTCGTCACGCTCATACTGCACCCACGCCACGCATGCATGGTATACCTCGGACTCGCAGCGTACATTCAACTCATCACGGCTGATCAGCGTTACTAGCTGGCATGGAGAGAGATTGAAGAACTCCTCCTGCGTCGCCACCTGGTGGAGTGGAGGAAACGACAGGGGAATGAGTGCGAGGTTTGAAACATCTGAACAGTTAAACAAAACAAAAAAGTTACATGTACCCAAATTTTTACAAAGTGATGTAGGCATTCAGCCAGGGCATATTTTAGTGTTCAAACCTCTTTAGTTTTACATGACTATTGTATATGACTATTTTTATAATGACTGATGCCAAGTCGGGATTGATGTGTGCACTTCCCCACACAAGATTGTGAAAATCTTTTACTTTCACCATCATTGTGTAAATCCTACACAGTGCTTTGTTTAGACCTCATAGAGTCTCGTCTCAACCGTGTTAGACTACACTACAGTGTGGGGGATGGGTCACACAGATTGTAAGCCATCAACTTTGCTAGGAAAAAAAAATGAGGATATTTATTTTACCACAAAATGTCAGTGGATGCTACGCAATTTTTCCCCCTCAGCTATGGACCACACAACAGTGAGGGAACAGAAATTCTTCTTATATTACAAGCATGCTAATTATCCTGCCTGAACATCCAGAACAATCAGTTTGATGATTCAACAATGATCACATACGCACGGCCCACTGATCCTTTTCTTTCTTGAACTGCAGATCTCTATTGAAGTATACACTGGAACCTTCATCCAAGATAAGAGCATAACTAGAACATCTGCTTTAAAAGAGATTAGATATAAGATCACTGCCCAGGTTTAGTGAGAAAAGGAACCAATATTCTCCCTCTGCTATGACAGTGGCACTCCTTCCTCTTGTGAATGAATTATAGATGTACAACTCATTCTCTCAACTAAAGTTGAATACTTTTTCTTTTTAAATTACACTTTAATTTTTTTTTTTTTTATGGTCTCAAACACAAGCCATAACTGATGACGTGGGCCATGTGATTTAAAGTAAATGGCTTCTTTGGACACACCTTTTCCTAGAAGGTAGCTTTTACAGGAACATGTACAATGCAGCAGAACAGGTATGGCTACATCTAATCACCCACACGTCCATGTACAGTGGTGCTTGAAAGCTTTCCAAGAATTTTCTATATATACACAGTATCTGACAAAAGTTAGTGCACCCATCACATTTTTGTAAATATCTTTTCATGTGACAGCACTGAAGAAATGACACTGTGCTACAATGTAAAGTAGTGAGTGTACAGCTTGTGTAACAGTGTAAATTTACTGTCCCCTCAAAATAACTCAAACACACACATTAATGTCTAAACCACTGGCAACAAAAGCGAGTACACCCCTAAGTGAAAATGTCAAATTGGGACCAAAGTGTCAATATTTTCCAAATCCTAAAAGTAGACAAAGAACCAAAGTAAACAAATGATAAAAACATTATACTTGGTCATTTATTTACTGAGGAAAATTATCCAATAATCTGTGAGTGGGAAACGTATGTGAACCTCTAGGATTAGCAGTTAATTTGAAGGTGAAATTAGTGTCAGGTGTTTTCAATCACTGGGATGATTAGCAGGTGTGCCTGAGCCCCCGTTTTTATTTAAAGAACAGGGATCTATCAAAGTCTGATCTTCACCACACGTTTGTGGAAGTGTATCATGGTATGAACAAATGAGATTTCTGAGGGCCTCAGAAAAAGAGTTGTTGATGCTCACCAGGCTAGAAAAGGTTACCAAATCATCTCTAAAGAGTTTGGACTCGACCAATCACAAACTGTGAGTACAAATGGAAGAAATTCAAGACTATTATTACCCTCCCCAGGAGTGCTCGACCAACAAAGATCACTCCAAGAGCAAGATGTGTAATAGTCCTCGAGGTCAGGCAGTGTTGCAAGGAGAAAGCCACTGCTCTGCTACCCATCTGCAATTTGCTAAAGATCACGTGGACAAGCAGGAAGGGTAATGGAAAAAGGTTTTGTGGATGGAGGAGACCAAAATAGAACTTTTGGTTTACACGAGAAGTGTTGTTTGGAGAAAGGAAAGCACTTCGTTCCAGCATAAGAACCTTATCCCATCTGTGAAACATGGTATTGGTAGTATCATGGTTTGGGCCGATTTTCTTGCATCTGGCCCAGGACAACTTGCCATCATTGATGGAACAATGAATTCTTACTTAAACCAGCAAATTCGACCCTAAGCATACGTTGTTCTAGCAAAGAATGGTTAAAGAAGAATAATGTTTGGGAATGGACAAGTCAAAGTCCTGACCTTGATCCAATAGAAATGTTGTGGAAGGACATGAAGCAATCAGTTCATGTGAGGAAACCCACCAACATCCCAGAGTTGAAGCTGTTCTGTATTGAAGAATGGGCTAAAAGTCGTACAAGCCGATATTCAGGACCGATCACCAGTTACAAAAATGTTTACCATTGCTGCATAATGGGGTCACACCAGATACTGAAAGCAAAGGTTCACATACTTTTGCCACTCACAAATGTGAAATATTGTATCATTTTCCTCAATAAATAAAAATCAAGTATAACCAAGTATAATTTTGTCTCATTTGTTTAATTGGGTTCCCTTTATCTACTTTGAGGGCTTGTGTGATATGTTGTTTTTGGTCATATTTATGCACCACTGTATATACACACCCCAACTACATTCACCACAAGGTAATGCACACTCAGATCTTGGAGCGAGTAATATCTTGACATTATCCTTATTACTCACCCACTCTGGCTAGTTTTCCAAATTTACTAGCTAGCCATAACATCATTACCCATTACAACCTTAAATATAATAACTATAAATAGATAAAAAAGTATGGGATGTCAATCATAAGTAAACAAAAATCGCTGTGGTATAAACTGTATTGGATCGCAAGACACTGCAGAGGATAGTGAGGACAGCTGAAAAGATCATCGGGGTCTCTCTTCCCTCGATCATAGACATTTATACTACACTCTGCATCCGCAAAGCCACCAGCAATGTGGATGACCACATACACAAACTCTTCACCCTCCTGCCATCTGGAAAAAGATACCAAAGTGTTCAGACCCTTGCGGCCAGACTGTGTAACAGTTCTGTATACTTTCATGTAGTTGGTGTGTTGTTTTATGTAGCACCATGATCCTGGAGGAACGTGGTTTAATTTCACTGTGTACTCTACCAGTTCTACATGGTTGAAATGACAATAAAAGCCACTTCACTTGACTAAAAACACCGAAACAGCTGATTTGAAAATAATTAACTTCAGAGTGCTGTGTCTGGTTGTATTACACCACCCAATCATTGATTATTTTCCTTTAACAACAATACGCCCCATTGGATTTTCGCTTCTTAAATAGTAGTTAATATTATTCCTGATAACTGTAGGAGTACTGTATACAGTTTATGCATCCCACTATTCCTCAATCCTGGGACCGTACCAATGTGTCTCACCCACTGTAGCTGAATGATCTGTATCACATGAGAGTCTGACCTGGCTGAAGTTCATGTAGATGTACTCGCGGGCTTTCTGGTGCAGCTCGGTGCAGCCAATTTGCTCAGCGAAGTTAGCAATGCCAATGGCGTTACTCGGGTCCAACTGCTGCACCAGGAAATCACAGCAGGCCTTCACCACGCTGTCGATCTGATACATCACAGCTCCATTCATCACGTGGATGACGCACTTCTCTCCGACTGAGATGCTTGCCGTGTAGGCAAACTCGATCAGTCGGCCCATTACCTGTCAATTCAGAAATCACACATTGTTGTCTGTTTAGCACTATAAACTTCTGTTATGCAATATTTTGCTAATTCTAGTTCTGACGATGCTCCAACCACCCTTGATCGGATCAGCGTGGCATGGTAGCAAAACTAGTCATGTGGTCTCGTTGGGAGCAATGACATACACGCTCTCCCCTGTCAATCTCAGGGCATATGTTGGTAGCTGATGTGTCATAGGGGAGAGCTTGCTGGTGGGTGGGAACTGGCAGGTAACCAAATACGGGAGAAAATAGAGTTTGTTGGTGATGGTTGGCCATGTGCTTTGATATAGCTGGAAAATGAATGAAAAATAAAGTGCAAGAATATTAGGAGCTCCAGCTTCTTCCTACTTTAACTGAATGTTACTGGCTACCAGTGAAGCTCAAAAGGGTAATAAATGTTTAAGCATTTAATCGACATCTTTATTGACACCTCTTTGTAATCTTCAGCCACGGGCCACAGTTCCTGACGAACCATGCCAGATCAGCATGACACATCAGTTACCCGGTCTCGCACAGAGTAAGATCAGATCTTATCTTCAGAGAAGCACAGGTTTATTATGCAAATCGTATTCGTGTTAAGTGGGAACGTATGGCAATCAATCTAGCAAACCTCTAAGAGAGCATGTTGTGCCGGATATATTTCTAAATGCAGCTTGCTAGTAAACCTCTTAAAGAAATGGAATGCAACATAAATTTCACTTTTCAAGATGGTCACTATTTTGTAAATATTTATTCAGGGAAGTATTGTGAGATGTTATCCTTTGAGCTAAATATCAAATCCATGGTGTTTACTGCTGTTCAGTTATGTCCGGATAGATAAAAAAGAAACACGAAAGGAATACATGAACCAAATGACACAAATATTGGCCAAAGAAGAAGAGACTCACAATTAAGACAGGATATAAACAAGCGTTTGATCATTAAGATTCTTGCTTGAGGACTTACTGGTGGCATGTTGATGGAATGCACATCATTCGGATCAATAGCCGTAAAGCCTTGAACCACTGAGCAAACCTTGGACAATGAAGATTACATATAAATCAATAATAATCTCTTTATTAATATCTGTTGTGACCCAGATGAGGATGGGTTCCCTTCGGAGTCTGGTTCCTCTCAAGGTTTCTTCCTCTTAAACACCCAAGGGAGTTTTTCCTGGCCATTGTCGCCACTCAGTGTCTTGCTCAGTTGGGATAATTTCTCACTTTTACTGTGTGTATACTGTGTTTATATTTCTGTAAAGCTGCTTTGAGACAATGTCTATTGTAAAAAGCGCTATACAAATAAAATTGAATTGAATTGAAGATTTTGGGCAGTCAAGAGTGATTGTAGCGTTTACCCTTACCATACATTCCCATTACCAAACACGAGGCGACCACCCGTTTTGTACGTACACACACACACACACACAACATAGAGCCATGATTTCAGGGACTATTTACTGTCTGACGCACCGAAATGGAAATAAAACTGATTCACCTCGTCCTGTTGCTAAATGCATATAGAGACATTAGGAAGAAAAATAAAGCTTGGAAGGAAGTAGCAAGATAATTGATGCCTCTGGTGAATTGTACAGTTAGCCTACCTTTACTAACTCAGCCAATGAAGGTATGTAGGTATTTAGAGGTGGTATATAGCTACTATATGTTCTCAATATATTAAAAAAAAAAAGGCAGGACAGTGAACGTCCACAAGCAACAACAGTACTGTTCACTACATGCCTACAAGAAACATGAGTGACTTGTTGCCGCTAGTGTCAATGTATGATGTGCAATCCAAGAGGAAATAGAAGTAACACTCTGCACTGCATGGTCTGCATGTGTGTACACATTTGTATTAGGTGTGTGTATGTGTTTTCTGCTTGTACACTAAATCTTGTTCCATCAGGAAATATTCAACAGTTTACTTCCTTTTACTCCGGACCATCAGGGCGGCTTCTTTCAGAACTAGTTTTCCTGTTTGCAACACAGCAGTAGTGGGGACCTTTTATAGGCGTCTCACATGGGGTTTCAGTTAAGAGGTTGATCATGGTTATTAATACGTGTCAGTTTACACACTTATAAAGGGACTAAAAAATTGAAAAGGGGTTTAATGGAGTGAGAGAAATATTAACTGAAAGATTTGAAATGAACATGCGGGGAAAACAAGTATTTTAAGGGCCTGGTAGGGGACCAAACGTTTCAGGGGTTTGAGCGGGGACCAAACATTTTAAGGGCTTATTGCAAATGGTGTAGCTCTACTGATAATATTCATTCAGTATGTAGCAGTATAAGACTTCATGCTTTTTGAAATTTAGATGCATTTGCATACAAAATTAGGCAAGTAATTAAAATTATGCAATTTGAAAGGAACTGACCAGCCATAATTCACATTACATGGCAAAAAAGTACCAGTAAATCACTCACCCGTGGGTGGATCCCTTCAATGGGCACCACCTCCATGCCACACTCCTTCAGGCCATTGGTAAACATGGCGCGGAAGACGGGTGAGGAGGAAGCCAGCACCACCTTATGTGCCACAAAGTCCACAGCCTCCAGGTCGTTGTATTTTACTCGCAGCGTGACATCACAGAGTTGCCGCTCAAGCCGCAGCTCATTCATGATGGAGAAGGCAGCGGCCGTGTGGCTCTCAAGCGTGTAGCTGAACACGCGGTGGCCATTGCGCGTTGACGGCGTCACCTCGGCCTTGCACTCAGTCATCCCTGATGCCGCGTACATGTTCAGCGACGCCCGCGGCCCGGCGCCTTCATCCTCACTTGCCAGTGCGAGACACGTGCAGAGCAACCAAGGATCAAGGTTTACAAAATCCTGGCCAAGTTATCTTTCTTTTGGGGAAAGTGCAAGCAACATTAGGAACACACTATTCCTTTATAGAACACTGGCTTGATCTACTCAGGCTGAAATGTCCTGTTTACGGCATGCTGTACGCACCATCAAGCACAAACTTCAGTCTGTGGATTAACTCCATGTCAACATGTAATTTACAATCCATTTTGGAGTTTGTGGAAACAAGACATGCCTTTATTAGAAAGCCTGTGATCTGCTTACGTCCTCCTGCTAAATTTAAACATCATCCTGTTACACCAGGCGCATTCACCGAGAAAAGGAAACTGTAAATGACCTCTCAAGGAAGAATTCAGAATTTGTGACTTGAGGTGTTGCAATCACAGTAATGGCAGCAACAGCAGAAACTTTGAGAGCTGGAGCAGGAACGGCAATTGCAGGTGAATGGAAGTCCACTTAGCGTGCAAACATGGGGCACATTCACGGTCTTGCTGGACTGGGACTATATCCAAACAGACTTTCTAAAACGGCATTTAAAACAAAGAATGTCAGATGTCAGAATCTGCTAACAAGCCTAATTTCTAAAGGCTTGTAAAAAGGCTCATTAAAAGCTCATTGCCTCATAAAGATTTTCTCGCTACAGTAATAAAACCAGGCCTAGCCAGTTTCCAGTGTGGAAAAAGTGTCAGAAGTTATTTAGTCTGTGCCACCACCCTCTTCAAGGTAAATCACAGCTGATCACTCTGGGACGGAATGCCTTAGAAAAGGTGGTGGATTTCAAGTGGTCTTCATTGACTGCTTGCTCGAACACCTAAGGGTCAAGAAACAGAGAGAGAAAGGATGAAACTGAAATCACACACACTTTAACATCACATCAACATGAACATTCCCAGCTTTCATAGAAAACATTTATGTCCACACATCCATGCTCTGCAATAATTACCAACACCACACATACCTGCATAAGGTCAAGTCAAATACACATGGAAGTAAAGCGCCACAGATCTCTCTTAGCTACATGCTGTGTGTTTACTTGGTGTGTGAGAATGAAACTGAGACGGAGCTGCTATTTAGGACAGGTGACTAAGTAGGGCCTTATGCCCATCTGTCAGTGTGACTGCGGACATTCCTAGAGTCCTAGAACCTCTCTATGAACATTCCCAGCTTTCTTAGAAAACATACTCATGTCCACACATCCATGCTCGGCAATACTTATTACCAAAAGCACACATACAGTATCTGACAAAAGTAAGTACACCCCTCACATTTGTGTAAATATTTGATGATATCTTTTCATGTGACAGTACTGAAGAAATGACACTGTGCTACAATGTAAAGTAGTGAGTGTACAGCTTGTTCAACAGTGTAAATTTACTGTCCCCTCAAAATAACTCAACACACAGACATTAATATCTAAACCACTGGCAACAAAAGTGAGTACACCGCTAAGTGAAAATGTGCAAATTGGGCCCAATTAGCCATTTTCCCTCCCCAGTGTCATGTGACTTGTTAGTGTGACAAGGTCTCAAATAAAAAAAAACATTGGGGTCATCGCCCTCACCCTCCCTCATACTGGTCAATGGAAGTTCAACATGGCACCTCATGGCAAAGAACTCTCTGAGGATCTAAAAAAAAAAAAAAGAATTGTTGCTCTACATAAAGATGGCCTAGGCTATAAGAAGATTGCCAAGACCCTGACACTGAGCTGCAGCACGGTGGCCAAGACCATACAGTGGTTTAACAGGACAGGTTCCACTCAGAACAGGCCTCGCCATGGGCGACCAAAGAAGTTGAGTGCACGTGCTCAGCATCATATCCAGAGGTTGTGTTTGGGAAATAGACGTGTGAGTGCTGCCAGCATTGCTGCAGAGGTTGAAGGGGTGGGGGGTCATCCTGTCAGTGCTCAGACCATACGTCCCAGAAGGGCAAACAGAAACAGAAAGTCTGCAAACAGTTTGCTGAAGACAAGCATTACTAAGGACATGGATTACCGGAACCATGTCCTGTCGTCTGATGAGACCAAGATAAACTATCAATATCATGATAAATAATATAATAATATGAATTTCTATCCATCCATTTTCCATACCGCTTATCCTACCAATGGTTGTGAGGGAGCCTGGGGCCTATCCTGGGGAACTCGAGGCACAAGACGGGGAATACCCTGCATGGGGTGCCAACCCATTGCAGGGCACAATCACACGCTACGGACAATTGGAAATGCCAGTCAGTCTACAACGCATGTCTTTGGACTAGGAGAGAAAACCGACATACCCAGAGGAAACCCTCAAAGCACGGGGAGAACATACAAACTCCCCGTATAAAGGACAGAGGTGGGATTCGAACCCCCAACCCTGTAGGTGCAAGACATGTTTGCCTCGGACAAGGAAATTCCTAGTTTACTCGTTCTCATGGATAAAGACCACTGTTTAAGAATTGTACAATATACTGAGCAGCATTGGGAACAAATAGAAAATGTCATAAAAATAGGTCATATAGAAACGATCACAAATAAATACAACATCAAAAAAGTAGTACTTCTCAGGATGCACTTAACCTGCTTGTATTTTTCCATGATCTGTAAATTATTTTTTGTCTCAATGTGAAGAGAAGTACTGCTCATGTGCTAGCACAAGAGTTATACGATGTGTTTTCTCTGCGGTTTATTTTGCTCAGCTTAATTAGTGTTTCCACATAACTACATGTTCCTGAAGATTGTCTGGACATGCACCTAGTAAAAACTGCTCTACATGTACTGTTCTTGTACTGATGCGTGTAGTGCAGCATGTGGTGGGATTTGGAAAGAGCAGCTTGTGCTATAATTACAGCATAAAGGCACCACTGAGAAGTGCATCAAATTTAAACATACGCAACAATGCTTGTCAATACAGACCAAGTTATTTTGTCTGGTTCTGGTTGTTGAAACAGCTTGTCTGTCAGGCAGCTATGAATAATAAAACAAATAGCCCAGACATGAAATCTGCTTGTCTCAGGTGCCCAGTTTATGACAGAGACATACTACATTTACAATTTGGGATCGTGGATTTGTAATCTGGGAGGCTCCGACTCAATCCTGAGCTGTAAAATATTGGTAATGACACCACACAATTGAGGATTTTTTGGGAAAAAGTTGGCAGCGACAAGCCTCGAATTGCCCCAGATGGTTGGGGAGGGTGAAAATCGGTCTTAAAATCCTCATGAATGTGGCCAGCCTTAGCGATGCTTCCACTCTCCCATTTTCCTCCCCTAGATGGTAATTATCTATGTACAGCACCACCAGCAACCAATTTGAGACACAGCCAATGTATAGCCTACAATGTAAAGTGAAAAAGGTTGCATGCAAACAACACAAAGAAGCTCGACCCATTTAAACAAACTGGACTAATGAATGATGTTTTGCTAAATGGTTTCATTTTAGCTTGAGACTAGTTTTGAACTGAAATGGGGTCAGAGTGCACAAAATCAGAGCAAGCGAACCGACTTCAATTCGTGCCACTGACATTTTTCACCCTGAAAATGTTTTTGCTTAATCTTGAATTTAAACTCTAAACTGAAAAACAAATTTCAATATGCCAGTTTTTCCAGAGGTTTCTTTACTCAGTCACTAAAATCGTTCATTCTGCCAAACATCCATTTCCACTCGCACTGCCAGGCCAAACTTTCGTCACATCAATCATTCAAGCACAGTGCATCTCAGGATGCCCTTAAACTCCTTACCTGAGGAGCTGTGATTTTTAAAGTTGCTAATTCCACCTATAGGAGTAAGAGATCCAGGAAGAACGGTGTTTAAAAGGGACGAACGTTACATCACAGAGTAAATCAAGGCATAATAGATCATTCTTGTTGGAGACAATTTACACTAGATGGTCATTTTGCACTGGACCTAACGACCCTTGCACTGATTTCTTTTACTAGTTCAAAAGCAGGAGACGCAGTCAGCAAATGTGATCTTGAAAAGAAAAAAAAAATTTTTCTGCAAGTTAATGGTTTTGGCAACGCGCCTTCAGCAGTGACTCAACGGACACAGTTGACTTTATTGAAGTGGGAGGAAATAAGAGAACAGAACATTATGTACAACACGTAAAACTAAAAAAAATAACAGCCTGCTACAAAGTTAAAGCCTATAATAGCTGTATGTATACCAACATGACATTCTCTCGCTGCATATTAATAATTATGTGAACCTTGTGCAAAAACTAGAAACAGCAGCACATTGAGCTCGAAACCAAATTAAAGCTAAAGTAGCACACTAGAAGGTAAATATTAACTCACAGCACTCGAAGAGCCAAACCTATGATAAATAATGACAGCTCAACACTTAAATGTAATAATAGCACTCTTTACAGAAGTAAAGAACTTTTTAATACGGACATTTCCGTCCACAGAAGACAAACCGAACAGTGTTAAAGTGCAGATTTAAAACGTCTTGTATTGTATAAAGAGAAAATCGCGCTGGGTTTATTCAAAATCGGGGTTGTAATTTATGCTCGTTTTTAAGATGTTGAGGTTTCGGGTTAGGAAATATTCAGCTATACTAGAAAAGTCCGTTCGACTAGCCTGTATAGCCTAATCAGTTCCTCAAGGGTTCTGTGATCGCAGAAACTCTGCAATATTCGGAGGAGCTTGCAATGTTTCAAAATTACCACCGAATTTCAGCCAAGACGCATCATGTAACGTCATTACCACGCGCATTCAGCCAGGTCTTAAGAGGGTTTTTTTTTTCTGCGTGATTGTTGCGGTTAAAAATTCTTGATTTTGATGCGGCTTTTTTCTCTCCCAACCTTTGTGAAGCACTCATTTTTTTTTGGTGCTTTTTTTGCAGAAAACTTCTTGAACTGGCGAAACGGCAGTTACGTGAAATTTTGCAGTGATTTTTGTCAGTAAATGTGACTCATGTTTGACGCAAGCGAACCTTACGGGGCTTTGGCTGAATGCGCACTGTGATGAAGCCACATGACGTGTCTCGGCCCAATCCTGCAGCAAAGTTTGCTTGATTTTGCGTTGTTTTCTGCGATCTGCAAAACCCTGGAGGGACTGACAGTGCAACTCAATTCCGTGCAATTGCCCAGCAGGTTGCGTCACAGATTTCAAATAAATAAACATCCATCCATCCATCTTCAACCGCTTACTCCTTTTCAGGGTCACGGGGAACCTGGAGCCTATCCCAGGAAGCATGGGGCACAAGGCGGGGTCACCCTGGACAGGGTGCCAGTCCATCGCAGGGCACAATCACATACACACTCACACACACATTCATACACTACGGACACTTTAGACACGCCAATCAGCCTACCATGCATGTCTTTGGACTGGGGGAGGAAACCGGAGAACCCGGAGGAAACCCCCGACACACGGGGAGAACATGCAAACTCCGCACACACATGGCCCTGGCAGGACTCGAACCCCGGACCCTGGAGGTGTGAGGCGAACGTGCTAACCACTAAGCCACCGTGCGCAAATAAATAAAAAAATATAATAATCAAGCATTTTGGCCACAAAAATTTCTATTCACAAAACAGATCTAGAACATACTACATGAGATTAAAATGCGTGACGGCGGCGTGCCGTAATCCACGAGTTACGACATGGCGAAGTTAAAGCACAAAGTCCTTCGTCTTGAAGACTTTCCTGTGGTGGAAAACTCCCTGCCTGAGAAAAAAAAATTTAAAACACACAGCTACGGCTGACACTAGCGACTCCTTCCATAAACGTGAAACAAAATGGTCTCCTTACAGAAAACAGTCATATTACATCGCATTTCTGTTTGTTTGTTTAAATCTATTTATGCTTAGCTTAACGTACACATCCGCCTACACAGCAAGTTCCTGCTATAGAAACGATAAGGCGCGCATTAATACAGACCTGTGATTTGAACATCAGCCGGAACTACTGTCAGAGCTGCTGCTAGAAAGTATTCATCAACACCTCCTGACCAATCAGACTCGAGGACAGCATTAGCAATACTTAAAGCGTCCTGACGCGGCAAGAAGAAGTGATGTAAACACCACGGAAAGAACAAAGAACAAAGCAAACCAGCGCAAATCTGCACTTTAAAAACATACACGACCTTACAGCGTTCACTATTCCTGCTCCAAACTGATTGGTTCATGCACTTGTATAGACGAGCGGACGTGTTAGAAATCCACAAACCAGGCATGGAACACTGCACTAAAACATCCCGCAGTCTTCTTCTTCTTGTTCTAGCGCCAAACACAACCCCCAAATACTGCAGAACTGCACAAACACACACCCACGCAAAAGTGTACTCACAAAAGCCTGCTTTTCAAAGTGACACGGCGGGATTCTTGCACCGCTCTGCGAACTCCATATGAGCGCGAGGGAAAGCCATAAAGTCACCATGACTAAGCATTGCGACTCGGAGCGCCAAAATAAAAGCCCGGGCTGTGTCCCAAATGGCTCCGTCCTGCCTAGACAGGCTCGCTTTTATTTCCTCCCCCTTATCAACTTCAAAAGCCTCAACCTCAATATACAGGAGTTAATCACCTAATCTTCCTTGAGGTCTGGGGAAATTGAACAGTCGAGTTTACACACGTGTGGTGCATTGTCTTGACACACTATGTAGTGTGCGAGTGCGCATTTTTTTTTTTAAAAAAAGAGCAGAACATGGCGGCGCACACGGAGAAGTACAGCTGCATTTAATAAACAATAGCGTCTGGGCGAAATTGAAGCCTTTAAAGTGCGTGTTTGAGGCAAGTTGCGGACATGTATTAATTATAATTAATTATGCTAAAGTCTAGAGAGCGCACAGGCTTGTAATTACACGGGTTTATGGCGAAACCTCAGAATTAGCGACCTAGTGGATGACTTCCGCATTCGGTGTCAGGTAAAGAAGACTTTTATGCAAACAACAACAAGGGAAAGACACTTTCACTTTCTATTTTTATTATTTTTTTTTTTACTATTGGGCAGGGCCCCGTCAGCTGTCAATCAGTGCAACGCAATTGGTACTTAAAATGTTTATTTTTTTAGTTATTTGTTCAGCAGCGCCGTTGAACTCTCGAATCTGATTGGTTAGAAAAATGATGTTTTAATAACACCAAAAAGAAGCAATAATGCATTGGACAAAAACAAATAGTCTCTCTGATCTTCCAGTATCAAGACTAGAATAATAATGTGTAATGTTGTATATTAAATGTTGTTGTCAGATCATTGTAAATGTTTTAGTGGTCTATTATGCCAATCTGAAATAGCAATACTATTAATATGCGTTTTAAACAAGCTATAAATGTTGACATTATTAATTTGTTAGAATTTTATATTGTCATAAATACAACTGGGGGCGCACGGTGGCTTAGTGGTTAGCACGTTCGCCTCACACCTCCAGGGTCCAGGGTTCGAGTCCTGTCGGGGCCATGTGTGTGCGGAGTTTGCATGTTCTCCCCGTGTGTCAGGGTTTCCTCCGGGTACTCCGGTTTCCTCCCCCAGTCCAAAGACATGCATGGTAGGTTGATTGGCGTGTCTAAAGTGTCCGTAGTGTATGAATGTGAGTGTGTATGTGATTG
>JAFFST010045680.1:16743-28651 GCA_022414735.1 Noturus placidus | reverse complement strand
CTGACACTGAGATGAAACACCAAAGATGGTAATTAGAGGACACGCCTCCAAATTGATTCTAAGAATGTCGGACATAGTCCTAAAAAAGGAGTTCCAAAAGTTCTATAGTTTGGGACAGAGAGCAAACATATGACTCAGGTTACACGGTGAAAGTTTACATTTCTCACACATGTCAGGAACATTAGGACATATTTTAGATAGTTTACTCCTAGAGAGGTGAGCTCTATGGACCACATTAAATTGTATGAAACTAAGTCTAGCACAGGACGTGGTGGTCCGTATATTATCTAACACTCTGCCCCAGTAATCTTTCTCAAGCTCCAGACCCAATTCCTCCTCCCAGGCACTAATGGTTTTAACATTGTAAGAATCGTCTTGAGACCAAATCGTTGCATATATCTGTGAAATGATGCTCCTTTTATGAGGGTTCAGCTTGAACACCTCTTCCCATGCAGACTTTATAGGTAAGGAGGGAAACCCAGTGAATAGGGAGGAGACACAGTGCCTAATTTGAAAGAAACGGAAAAGGTGAGACGGAGGCAGGCTGAATGACGAGGATAATTCAGAAAAATTCACAAACACATTGTTAATGAAAAGATCCTCAAAGCATTTCAGACCCTTCTGTTCCCAAAGAGAGAATGTGGAGTCTATAAAGGAGGGGGATAGAGGGGGTTATTACATATAGGTGCCCCGATAGAGGCCGAGACAGATTTAAAATGATGACGAAACTGATAGAAAATTTTCAGGGAGGTACATACTATAGGATTATCTGTGTATTGTGAAAGGGCTACAGGAAGGGAGGAGAACAATAGAGCAGGGAGGGAGGTCGAAATACAAGACTGTGCTTCTAAGTGGCACCATGGAAGAGAGGGGGCCTGCACCCAGAACACCAATTTCTGAAAGTTAGCCGCCCAATAATAATACATGAAATTGGGCGAAGAAAGGCCACCACTCAGTCGACTCCTCTGAAGTAAAGATTTGGAGACCCTGGGAGTTTTTCCTGCCCAGATGAAAGAGGAAATTAATTTGTCTATATTCTTAAAGAAAGATTTGCGTAAAAACAAAGGGATGGATTGAAAGAGGTAGAGGAATTTTAGAAGAATGTTCATTTTTACAGTGTTTATTCTACCAAGAGGGGATAGTGGTAGAGCTGCCCATCTTTGAAAGGCTGACTTCATGTATGAGATTAAGGGTGTGAAATTCGCAGCCATTAATGTAGAATAGGAACGAGTGACCTTAACTCCGAGATATTTGAATTCTGAGTGCTCCAAGCGAAAAGGTATTTCAGTCTGTTTTATCCTTTGGCCAGATTGGTTTATGGGTAAACATTCACTCTTTGGTAGCTTCAGTTTATATCCTGAAAATTTCCCAAAGTCATTTAATACACGTTTTATCTCTGGCATAGATGCAATTGGATCCGTAACATAGAGTAGTAAATCTAAGTAGGCTTGGTGGATTATAAAAGACCAAAAGGTTCGCTCCGGTACTGTGGCGCGCAACCATTCAGTGCTTTGTAGGTCAATAGTAGTATTTTATAATCAAAGCGAAATTTTACTAAGAGCCAGTGCAGTGTGGATAAGATATGACCACATCACCCCTATCTTTAGGTTTTAGTTACTACTCTTGCAGCTGCATTCTGGACTAACTGGAGCTTGTTTATGCTCCTACTGGAACATCCAGACAATTACAATACAATAATCATTATAATAATCCAACCTAGAGGTGACGAAATCATAAACTAATCATGTAGTGCATCATGTAGTGACATTATATTTCCTATCTTAGCAATATTTCTGAGACGAAAGAAGGCTAACCTATAATCATATTTAATAATCACACCAAGGATTTTTACTGCTGCACATGATGAAACAGAAAGGGCATCCAGAGTTACTATGTAATCAGAAAGCTTACTTTTAGTTGCACGTGGTCCTAGTACAAGTACTTCTTTCTTATCAGAATTAAGTTCGAGGAAGTTATTAAGCATCCAGTGTCTAATGTCTTTTACACATTCCTCAATTTTATTAAGCTGCTGTCTGTCCTCTGGCTTTGCTAAAACATACAACTCTGTATCATCGGCATAACAGTGGAAACTAATTCCATGTTTATGAATAATTTGACCTAGAGGTAGCATATATAAAGTAAAAAGCAGTGGGCCTAAAACAAACTTTACCTCAATATGCACAGAGGAATCACCATTTACGTCTATGAACCGATAACGATCAGTCAAATAAGACCTGAGCCAGGAGAGGACAGTTCCTTTAATGCCAACAACATTTTCTAATCTATCAAGGAGAATAGTATGATCTATAGTATCAAAAGCTGCATTAAGGTCATGTAACACAAGCAAGGAAACACAACCCTGATCAGAGGCCAGTAGTAGGTCATTTACTACTTTAACTAATGCTGTCTCGGTGCTATGATGAGGCCTAAATCCTGACTGATACATTTCATGAATGTTATTCCTCTGTAGGTCTGAGCGTCACTGCTGCGCTACAACCTTTTCTAATCTCTTTGAGATAAAGGGGAGATTTGATATTGGCCTATGGCTGGACAATTGACAGGGGTTGAGATCAGGTTTTTTAATCAGGGGTTTAATAACTGCAAATTTAAATGATTTAGGTACATATCCAGTGCTAAGGGAAGAATTATATTTAGAAGGGATTTGATTACTTCTGTAATAATCTGTTTGAAGAAACATGTATGTATCTCCATGTAGGATCTGGTCTACAAGTTGATGATTTTGATGAAGAAATTAATGAAATTAGTCCGGTCTCTAAGGGGAGTAAAACATTCTAATTGTTGCTCTGATATTGCTATATTATTATCCACAGGGTTAGTTATAAAACTGAAAAAAAAAAAAACATGAAATATTTGCTGGTATATAATGATTGTGTGCATGATTCTGTGGTGGTTTTATTCCTAGTCAATTTTGCTACAGAATTGAATAAGAATCTGGTATTTTTTTTTTGTTATCTTCTATTAAGGTGGAAAGATAGACTTCTAGCAGTAAGAGATTTTCTATAGTTCAGTAGGCTCTCCTTCCATGCTGTTTGAAATACAACCAATTTGGTTTGACGCCATGTACGTTATAATTGTCGAGTTGTCTGTTTTAAGTTGTGTGTTAGATCGTTATACCAGAGTGCTAGCTTTTTCTCTCTAATTATTATTCTTTTGAGTGGAGCTACCTTATCTAGCGTGTAGTGGAACATTGACTCTAAGCATTTAGTCACATGATTAAGTTCTTTGGGATCAGACGGGATCAATCCCATTATAGCTGATGTCTCTTGGAGGTTATTGATAAAGCTGACGTGAATGTACGTTTGACACGGTAGCGTGGCGAGGTGCAAATATTATGATCAATATGCAATTCAAACGAGATATGATAATGGTCTGAGACGACTTCAGACTGCGAAAGTGTTATTTTACTTTCTATATTTAACACGTATGGGCGGCTGTGGCTCAGTCGGTAGAGCGGGTTGTTCACTAATCCACTAATCATGGGGTTGGTGGCTCGAATCCCGGCCCGGGTGATCCCATGCCGAAGTGTCCTTGGGCAAGACACTGAACCCTAAGTTGCCCCCGATGGCAAGCTAGCACCTTGCATGGCAGCTCTGCTACCATTGGTGTGTGAGTGTGTCTCATTTGTAAGTCGCTTTGGATAAAAGCGTCTGCTAAATGAATAAATGTAAATGTTAGTATCAGGTCAAGAGTGTGACGACTATTATGCGTGGGTCCTATTATATTTTGACTGACCCCTACTGAATCTAAGATGGACACAACCACTGTTCTCAGAGGGTCTTCCGAGTTATAAAAAATTAACATTAAAGTCACCAACAATTAAAGCTTTATCTACAGAAACAACCAGATTCGAGATGAAATCGGCAAATTCACCAAGGAATTCAGAATATGGCCCTGGGGGTCTGTAAATAATAATTAGAGGTCTCAGTAGAATTATGTTTTGTGGCTACATATGTTATACTAGTATAAAGCTTCAAAACCCTCAAACTTTTTGAAACTGAAAGAATATTGCATGGAAGCGCGTGTGTCCATGTATGTGTGTGCGTCGTATTTTGGTTGGATGTGCATGTGTGTGTGTGGAATACATCGGAACCGGATTTAACATAACTATTTTTCTATGATGCGAGATAAATATGTCAACAAATATATTTTATGACTTCCCAGGAGTGTTTCATAAAAGGAAAGAATGTGTGTGTTTATGATGGACATAAATATGTCAACATCAATACATTTTATTATCCTGGCCCCTTTCACCTGTCACTGGTCATTAAATTTATGATCATGACCTTTGACCTAGATAGAGAGAGTAATGATATGTCTCTTTTTGACCTTTGACCTAGACCTGTCAAAAAACGAAGTTACAATATATACAAACCAGCTCTCTCTGACATCTCTGGAGAGATCTGAAAATGTCTGTGCACCGACGCTCCCCATCCAACCTGATGGAGCTTGAGAGGTCCTGCAAAGAAGAATGGGAGAAACTGCCCAAAAATAGCTGTGCCAAGCTTGTAGCATCATACTCAAAAAGACTTCAGGCTGTGACTGGTGGCAAAGGAGCTTCAACAAAGTATCGAGCAAAGGCTGTGAATACTTATGTACATGTGCTTTTATTTATTTTTTAAAAATAAATTTGCAAAAATTTCGAACAAACTTCTTTCACGTTGTCATTATGGGGAATTGTTTGTAGAATTTTGAGGAAAATAATGAATTTAATCCATTTTGGAATAAGACTGTAACATAACAAGATGTGGGAAAAGTGAAGCGCTGTGAATACTTTCCGGATGCACTGTATGTCAAAAAAGCCAACAATTTCCATGGGGTGTACTGTACATATTTTTTCACACAACTATATAGGCATTTAAGTGTTCAGTTCTAATAATGTCACACAGATGTGCTGACTTATGTGCTGTTTATGTATATAAATGCATGTAAATGTACATAAATTACAGTTAAAAATATTTTTTTTTGTAATAGTCTTATCAATAATGTCGTTTTAAAGATGGAATTTTTCATTTATAAGTGTGTGCCCAGAGCTAAAATAAATGCATTACGAAAACTGTGATGTGCAATATTGCAGTACAATAAATCTTAATAGCGTCTAAAAGTCATTATTTTGTTTGAAACATTTCTGGCCCAGAAATAAGCTCCACTGCAAGGTGAAACAGTAATGCTTCATGCACCAGGCATATGTAGTCTGAATGCTGCATATATGTTTATTTTCTCAGATTTGTTTTAACATTTTGTTAAAATGCCACACCACTGCCCCCACTGCCACACTACTACCCCCACTGCCACACGACTACAACACCACTGCCCTCACTGCCACACTACTACCCCCACTGCCACACCACTACAACACCACTGCCCCCACTGCCACAATACTACCCCCACTGCCACACCACTACAACACCACTGCACCCACTGCCACACCACTGCACCCACTGCCACACTACTGCCACCACTGCCACAACACTGCCCGCCCCCACTACCACACCACTGCCACAACACTGCACTCACTGCCACACCACTGCTCCAACTGCCACAACACTACCCACACTGCCACACCACTGCCCCCACTGCCACACCACTGCACCCACTGCCACACCACTGCCACACCACTGCCACACTACTGCCACACCACTGCCACACTACTGCCACACTACTGCCACACCACTGCCACACTACTGCCACACTACCACACCACTGCCACACCACTCCCACACCACTGCTCCCACTGCCACACCACTGCTCCCACTGCCACACCACTACCCACACTGCCACACCACTACCCACACTGCCTCACCACTGCCTCACCACTGCTACACCACTACCCCCACTGCCACACCACTGCCACACTACTGCCACACTACTGCCACACCACTGCCCCACTACCACACCACTGCCACACCACTACCACACCACTGCTCCCACTGCCACACCACTACCCACACTGCCACACCACTGCCACATTCACTACCCACACTGCGACACCACTGCCTCACCACTGCTACACCACTACCCCCACTGCCACACAACTGCCAGCTGTATGTGTTTATATAAATGTTCTCCTGTCTGTAAACCCATAATGAGAGGTAAAAAGTATGAACCCAATTTGTGCTTAATAATTACACGTGAAGTATTGTATGCTGTATTCGTATACGATTCCTTAAATTACTCCCATAAATCAACACTTCTGCACTGACACATGTTTATTTTGTGTTTGTTTTGACAAAGTTACAACTTTTAAATTACTGGAAAAACTAGTTGTTTATTTGGCTTTGAGGTATATCAGGACATATATCAAGATTTATGGTCAAGATTTTTTGATCAACATTAGTGCAGGTTCTTTCATCTAAACACTGACTCATCTAATTTATGACCGCATTTTGAAAGGCATCATCAAAACATGCTTTGCACAGCAGGGTTGCTGAATGCTTACAACAATATAATTATTGGCTGTTGGAACTAGTCAGATGCAGATTGCGAAATGACAGATGAATGATTGATTATTATGGGTGGTCAACTCTTATGGTAAATATAATAAACTCCTCAATTTGTCAGGTAGACACATGCCCATTTAAAACAGGTGGCATTGCAAGAGTATAGCAAAAAGCCCAGTCATAAGATAAACCCTTAATGATAAATTTTGTACAAGTAAAATAAAGCCAGAGTTCTTACTGGTGGTTACAGCATATATTATGAAATACACTTTACAATACATGTTTAGATTTGCATACATAGAGCTAAGGTGATCTCTTGGATGAAGACAGATCCTAGGTTTACTAAGAATCATGATAAACAGAGAGTTCTTACAGAGAGAGCTAGATAAATAATCAGATAATATCACAGACCAAGGGTTAAAGAGTCAAAAACAAGACTTGCTTATAAATACCAATTTAAGGGTTAAGGCAGGGGTCTTCAATGTTTTCTAGGCCAAGGACCCCCAAACTGATGGCGAGATGGATCGGGGACCCCCTAATTATATACATTGTATGAAATTGTGTTATATAAAACTGGTACCAAAACCTTCACGACCCCCATGCAGTACCTTCGCGGACTCCCTAGGGGTCGCGGACCCCCTGTTGAAGACCTCCGGGTTAAGGCATGTAATATCCTGTTCTATCTGGATTTTTGGTTGAAAATGAGCCGACCACATAAATGTCATCACTGTGAGATGTGTTTTATGTAGTTTAAAGTTCTATCGCCAAGCTCACCGATTAAATTAGATTTTATAAGGCTTTATCTGTCGGCCAATCACCATCAAGGATGAACGAAACATAAGCGGCCTTTACTAATCAATATCAATATGTCCTGTGTACACTGACATGGAACCTTGGTATGATGAACTGGAGGAGAAAGTATCTTTTAGTTGTGTACAGTTCTACTGTAATCTGGTTTTTCTATGCAAAGCATAGCATGTTAAAATGCCTCAGCACAGTGGGAAGCAGGGGTGGCTTAATAATTACACGGTTATGACTCGGGTTACTGATCGGAAGGTCGGGGGTTCAAGCCCCGGTGCTGCCAAGCTGCCACTGTTGGGCCCTTGAGGAAGGCCCTTAACCCTCTCTGCTCCACCGGTGCTGTATAATAACTGACCCCGCGCTCTGACCCCAGCTTCCTAACATGCTGGGGTATGCAAAGAAAAGACTTCCACTCATTATCAGTACTATGGCTAACATCAGATAATTTTAGCATTAAACATTCTACAGTTATCAAATATATCAAATTTAAACATCCAATAATAGATTGTTATAAGAATCATTAATTGTTAAATGCAGAATAATTAATCCTTCATTGTATCCTTTAGGGGTCGTGGTTTACAGCAGCGGGTTTTGTTATTTATGACTGACACACTTTTACAGTTTTTTTTACAGCCTCTGGTGGGATAAGATATGTAGGGCAATGCCTATACCAGATGTGCAGACAGGGTGGCTACACTTCCTCCGACATCCTCCTTATAACGGTTATAGCTTTCGCTTCTGACGCTTTTAAACACACAGCATATACACACTTGCAAAATTTTTTTTGTATATCAAATTGTTTTGTTTTTTTTCTCTTCAGACTACTTGCAGTGGTCTTTAAAGAGATATTACAGTATGGGGGCACTGAAAGAAAACAGTTCTGGTCAAATTAAATTTATTATTTTAGGCACAATGCAGAAAGGCACATAATTTAAGATCACGTTGATGTTAAAAATAGAAACATTCTGTACAATTATAAGGACAATATAAAATGCATTGTAATGACAAGAAAACTGTACACAGTGACTTACATCTTGTTTGGAATATGAAATACATTCTACAAACAACACAGCCATTTTGATCATCGGCGGTAAGAGGAATATTTACATGTGCATGGATTATAAAGATGTGGCAAATTTCCTTTAAGCATGGAATACTGCATGCTTTGAATGCTTTGTGGATTTGAATGCTAGTTTACCTAGGCTTTATGGTTTTGTTTGAGAAAGGAAAAAGCCTGGATTATCATTCTCCAGGCTGATCTGTGGCTTCTACAGGACTGAAAGATCTCTGACGATTGAAATTCTGGACCTTGCAAAATAATGTAATAACTTAAAAATGTAAAAAAATTTAATAATGTTTGGCAAGGTTATTTACAAGTGCTTGCAAAAGGAGGCCTCCATCTACCTTCACAAATTCCCATAAGTTTTTATTTTTTTTTTTTATAAACCTAGATTTTCCGCAGAGGTTGTGTCACAGGACTTAACCCATAATTCACACACCTCATACTGCCTACCTGCTTATTCTCCTCTTTGCATACTGTAACTCTTCTGACACAAGTCATCTGAACTTTCAAAAAAGTGATACAGGTTTAAAGCCAGTGTTTGTATAGAAGTCCGATTTTGGGATTCCATTACAGTAATCTGGCCCCCAATATGTGCCATCTTCAGGTGTTATTACCTCTTGGCTTTTGTTGTCATGATTTTGATGTCTAAGCATACCTGATTTACAATTTAAGGACCTCTTTCAATCCAAGCCTCTATAGATCTGACGCCAAATTTCATTTACAGTCCCATAGGGGATAGACTTTATATGTGTGAACTTGGTCATGCTCCGGCTTTTTGTGTTGGAGGGATGCTGACAGTGCAATTTCTCACGCTGTTTGCCTTTTGACTTCTGTCAAAAGACATGAGCAGGAAACTTATCAGAGCTCCCGTTTTACCTGTGACTGCTTGTTCCGAGAACTCTCAAGTGTTTGTTTAATTCTCAAAGGCTGCTAGTAGCTTCGGGCAATCTCTGGTGGAATTGCACCATGTTTCAGCACCTGGTGATACAATCAGTCTTTACAGTTTGACAGCTTTGATTTTTGGGGAGATGATTCGAATTGGGGAGGATGTTCCATTCCCAGAGGAGATGGTGGTCTCAAGGCCACGGTGAATGGCTGTCTCAGCTTTGCTTAAGCTGCACTCCAGGAAGGGTATTCCGATCTTCTTTACCTGACCATCTTCGTTGATCAAACAGCGACGACAAAGAAGCTTAATAATGGCCTTTCGCATGTCCTTGCTTGTCAGTGTGTATATAATTGGGTTGATCATCGAGTTAATCATGGCCACCCCCAGAAAGTAGTCTGCCTTGAACAAGATGTGGCACCTACCCGTTTGGCATACAAAGTCCAGCAGTAAGAGCAGGAAGAGCGGCAACCAACAGGCAATGAAGACCCCCAGGACGATGGTAACCGTCTTTAGCAGGGCCATGTACTGCTGTGAGCGGCGTGCCAAGCCCTTGCGCCGTAGGCTGCCCAACCTCTTCGTATTTCTCTTGACTGTGTGAAAGATGTGCCCGTATAGCACGACAATGGCCAGCAGTATAAAAATGAAGACAGTGACACAGAACAGGACATAGCTCTTGGCATAGAGTGGAAGCACAGTGGAGCACAGTTGTAGTTCCCCCATGCAGTTCCAGCCTATGATTGGCAGCACACCGAGCAACACAGCCAGCGCCCAGCTGGCACCAATCAAGGCAAACATGCGTTTGCGCTTGGTGCCATGATAGGGTTTCATCTTCACCATGGTGATGTGACGCTCAATGGCAATGGCCAACAGGCTAATGACTGATGCGGCAAGTGTGATGAAGACTCCACCCTCCCTCAGAAACCAAAGCAGAGGGGTCAAGTTAAGAGTGATGCGCCCTGACATGATAATATTGACCATGTATGTGAATCCGGCCAGCAGATCCGACAGAGTCAGGTTGCCTAGTAAGTAATACATGGGCAGGTGGAACTTCTTGTTCTTCCAGATGGCCACCAATACAATCGTGTTTTCCACAACAATCAGCAGGCAAATCAGAGCAAATGCTATAGCTTCTGGTTTGAGCCCATCCTTATATCTGTCTTGTTTCAGTTTCCCTGTGTAATTATAGTGGTATTGAATGACACTATTGTTATGGTAATCAGCATAAATGTTGAAGGGCCAATTCATTTTTTTTTTTTTTTTGATGGGCTAAATCTTCCTCACTGGGCTTTCAGTGCTGGATTACTGTTTAAAAGTCCTTTGGCTGGGCATCGTGCAGAAGTTGCTCAAGGACAAAGAGCTATTTTTGTTCCATGTTTGTCCATTTATGTTTTGTCCGTTTGTAAATTATTCCTTGTTTTCCAGTAGCATTATGTAGCGTCCCAACACTATTTACTCCACTAGAGGGCAGCAGAGAGCAACGCTGATCTCCAGACTCTACTTTCCAAAGCCCTATGGTGCCTAAACAAAGAAAAAACAGAATTAACGTGGATTCATGAAGAAAGTAGAATAAATGGAATATGGTGTGTGTGTGTGTGTGTGTGTGTGTGTGTGTGTGTGTGTGTGTGTGTGTGTGTGTGTATTATATTATATTGGTATACATTGTATACCTGAAATCAGGTCACTATACATGCTACATTTAACATAACCTATATGTTTATGTACGCCTCTTGAGAAATTTACACATTTGACTATTACATGAAAATATGAATGGGATATTACAGTAAAAAGGGTATTATTATTCAAACTAACTGTCTTTAAACTATTTTGAAAAGCAGTTATTAAAGGCTAGCTTCAGAATGCATGCTCAATGGCTAAATAAATGTAAAGTTTCCAAAAATAAAAAAAGTAACTGGCCCATATTCACACACTTTAAATCTGTATCCTGTGTTTATATGTTTCTATAAAGCTGCTTTGAGACACTGTCTATTGTAAATAAAATTGAATTGAATTGAATATATATGTATTTTACTGTGTGCGTATATACTCGTTTTTATACAATACAATAAATACAATAAAATACACACAATGCACACAATAAATACATACAATAGAAACTAGCATAAAATAACTGTATAACCAAATAGTGCACACACACATCATGTATTCCTTTATAATGTGCATGTATGTGTATGTATGTATGTGTGTGTATATGTGTGTATATATGTGTGTATATATGTGTGTGTGTGTATATGTATGTGTGTGTGTGTGTATATATATATATATATATATATATATATATATATATATGAAAACAAAGGCAATAAATGAAACAAAGGCAATATTTGAAGTGACAAAAAAATGAAAATAAAAATGGTAGTCTCCGGTACAGTTTTATAAGAAAATGAGCTGTAAGTTTTATTGAGCATCTTAAAGAACCAGCTACAGTTATTCTGGAGACTTTGACTTTCGCACTTGCTTCTTATTTTTGCAGCAAAACCCAGCAGACTTCACTGTGTTTTTTGTCTGAAAAGTGTCTCTTACATAATATGCTACTTTCTTTACTGACATAGAAACTTTTTTCTATAACTTTTAATTTAGTGCACGAAAACTAATGTTTGTAAATCTAAAATTTTTTGTTTTGTACTGACTTGATAATCTAGAAAGTCATAAAATAAAAATCTATAACAAAGTGTATATCTC
>JAFFST010045677.1:0-18689 GCA_022414735.1 Noturus placidus | reverse complement strand
ACGTTAAAATGTCTGGAAAGAATACGAAAACCCGAGGTGGCATTCAAACACGACTGAGGCCGAGTGCGCGTGCCGTGAGCGTGTCCCCCCCCCTCTCCCCCTGAATCCGCGTTGCCGAGCTGTGACATTGATCTCGCCGCACTCAAGCTCGAGCTGTTGGCTTCATTGAGGAAGGATATCGCTGCTATTTTTAATACGGAGCTTCAGGAGATTCTCAAGGAAGCGCTGTCTGCTATCCAGCTTGACCTGCAGGCTGTGAAAACACAGCAGGCTAATGATAAAGTTGCTACCGAGGCCGCCATATCAGCATTGAGGGGTACGGTTGGGGAAATGGAGCACGCACTTACACATGACATGGTACACATGAAGTCTACCATCGAATCTCTCACTGCGACCGTAACTCAATTACAGAATAAATGTGAGTATTTGGAGACGAGGTCACGGCGCAATAACATTCGAATAATGGGAGTTCCAGAAGGTTCTGATACATGTTCAACTGCTGCTGTAGCGGCCTTGTTAAAAGAGGCATTTGGTCTGGAAAAGGAGCTGATTTTGGACCGGTCCCACCAGACCGTTCAGCCGAAGCCCAAGCCTGATGAACAACCACAAGCTATTGTGTGCAGATTCCACTATCACAGTGACTGTGTTGATATTTTACGCTGTGCGAGAGAGCTCCAGCGTATTAAAGTGAGGAATTTGATGATCTCCGTTTTCCCTGATTACACATCTAAGATAGCTCGGGCTCGAGCTGTATTTATTGAGGTTTGGCGTCAACTTCGTGATGTTGAGGGCGCTCGGTGTGGAATACTTCACCCAGCTCTGCTTCGCGTTACACATAACGGTGTCCAGAAGGACTTTATTTCAGTGGAGGAAGCAGGAGAATATGTGAAACTCTTGATATCAGGATGAAGTGTATCACCTGCACAGCGGCGTGTTCTATTTTCTTTTTTTTAAAGTTAAGGACATTATATCTGTTATTGTGCGCAGACTGTTTATCAGATTTGAAGTCAGTAGGGGATTTCTCTTACTGAAATCTTTAGTTTTGGTAAGGGTTGGTTAGTTCAGCGTTCTTTCCGAGTGGTTGTCTCGGTGTGGACAACTTTTGGTTGTAGAGGGATACACTGCTGTCTCCTTTGGGTTATGGAGACTTTGGGTGTTTTTATGTTTAAGGGTTTTTTGGGGGGAGGGGAAATCACTCCGGCTCTAATTGACTATTTATATCCCTATGGTTTACTTTATTAGATGGTTAGTAGTAATATTGATCCCAGCATGGCTAGGACAGGCACGCCTTTTAAGATATATTAGTTGGAACGTCAGAGGTATGGGTAATCCTGTTAAGAAATCTAAGGTTTTTATATATTTTATATCTTGAGTCTTATGCCTGTTGTTGGGTTTTATAATATTTATACAACCAGCAATAGTTAGTGTAGCCATCATGTGTAGAGGTGATGAGGGTGGGTATGAAAATGAATCATGTGTAAATTAACCACTTGTAAAATGACATATAAATGAATCATATATAAATGAATCATATATAAATCTTGTGGGAGGTATGTTACTGGGGTTAAAAGTTTGATTCTGTATGGATTTATGAAAATGAATCATATGTAATTGAATCACATTTACATGAATCATAAGTAAATCAATCATATGTAAACTTTCCTAGGTGGGGTGGGAGGGGCTGTTATCGGGGTAAAAATATGTCGATTATGTATTGATATATTTTGTTGTACTCTGAAAAGTGCATGAGAATCAATAAAAATTGTTATGAACATTAGAAACGGGGCGCTGGCTTTTGGAATGCATAGGCAACCTACTTGATCAAACCAGATGCCATCAGAGTCTGGAACCGCTCCTTGAGCCTGCCAGAACTCCCAGCATCTTCTGGTGATGCATGTGATTGAATCAATAAAAAATCCACCCCGGGTAACAGAGCAGACAAAGATGCACCTTGGTTTTGACAATGACGAAGGAATGAGGACGTGAACAATGTGAAATGAGTTTCCCATCTGCAGACCTGAAACCACGCTGTTGCCAAATCAATCCAAAATCATGTGCTACACCAAAAGCATAACGAGAATCAGTAAAAATTGTCACTTTTGTCCATAAGAGGAGAATCAGCCAAATCACTTCTTATGCTACATGAAGTTATGATTTCTTTTAAACAATCATGCCCATTTTTTTACAGGCTCATTGTCATCTTGTGAATTTAGAAGCCGATAAAGAGCACGCGGATTGTGTCCTGTTCTGTTGAACAATGTATAGTTAATTTTGCAGTGGAACAAAGACTTTTTTCATAACCACTTCTACCTTTAGCAGTCATGTGGTGTTTCAATATTTGAGAGAACTTGTTTTACCTGATGTGTGGTGTGTAAAACCAAAGGATGAGACAATACCAATCGTTCTGCATCCATGACGAGAAGAGCGCTGGCAGCCACTGCACGCAGACATGTGGGGAGCCCAGCAGCCACGGTGTCCAATGTTTAGGCCACACTTGGGTGTTCATGGGTGTCGAGACAGAAATGTTTGTTGTAATCAGGCAGTCCTAGTGCAGGTACTGAACAGAGAGCCGTTTTGAGATGTTCAAATGCCTCCACAGTCTCGGGTGTGTGTGACTGGGGACAATAGTGGATCAGATTTTTCCTCTACGGCCCTAAGCTGCTTATCATAATAAGAGCAGTCAGGAATCCACTGTCTGCAACAGTTAATGGAGTCTAAATGAACACACTGCCATCCAGAGCAGTTCAAAGAAATGTCCAATTTATTGCAGATTCACAGAGGTTTATATAAGAAAAATAGCCTTGCAGAGCCTTGTACAGATTTCTGAACATCTATGGTCTGGTTTGCTTAACAGAAAAGATGAAGTGGCACACAACAGACAGGTCTAGAAAGATTCATGATACAGACATTCAGCTATTAACCTAAACATACTTATACATATCTGAGGGAATAGAGAATAAAAAGTTTCCAACAAGCACAGTGAAAGCATTTTCTTTGTGTATCCCAGCTTGTTAGGAAGTTGGGGTCAGACTGGAGAGTACACCATGATTATGGTTCCCCTGGAGCAGATAGGGTTAAGGGCCTAACAGTGACAGCTTGGCAATTTTGTGACTTGAATCCTCGAACTCCAGATCAGTGAACCAAAGCCTTAACTGTTAAGCCACCACTGCCTTCACAACTTCTTCATAATTAAGCACATGAAAGTAAAAAAAAACAAAATTATGAATAGTGTGCCTCCTGTTTATATCTGTATTTGGATCTGTTTCGAACCCGTGATCTGTTCAGTCAGAGTAATCCCTAACATACAACAATACAGTCAAATAAAGACCTAGAGAATTGTTTAAGGGAGAGAAACAATGTAGCCTTTGTTTACAAATGGGAGTCAGAAATTGGAGCTTTACTGCAGTCATCCGTCCGTCGTTCCATCCCCCCCGACCGCCACCAAGTGATTTTTCTGGTTATTTCACGTGAAGCCTCTGTTTCGAGACGTGGAAATCCCAAATGTCACACGCTTCTAGCTCGAATGGTGGTTTGCGATTTGAAAGGTTAGCAATTTTGTGTTTGAACATAGAAAACAAAAAGTTGCCTAAAGCCATCACAGCCCTTGCCTGTGGTCAGAAGAGAAGCTTAATTCTACGCCACTGCTTCTCTGCGTCTGTTTTTACTATTGCAAAGAGCCTCTGTTTTGTTGTATCTGTGGCTTGCAATTACGGTTCACGTCACTCTGTCACTGTTATTAAACAGTCTCAAATGGAAGGCGAATGCAGTGAGATGAGCAGTAAAAAGTGTTTACTGTTTTCAGAGTGCCGGTGTATTGCTTTGGTTTGTGGAAAACAGGCCGTGCTGCTTTTGTGCTCTGGTGAGTGGCACTGCTATATACTTAAACCTAATGAACTTTGCAGATATTTTCCTGCCATTGGGGTTGTTTTTGCACACTGACCAAGCAGAATAGTGGAATAAATCCCCCTTAACCCCTCCTCACCTCTGTCGTTCTTAATCTGGCGCAAGACTCGACTGGCTGCTGTGTCTGTGAAAATCTGTTTATTTTACACAGTGGCCCCTTTTCAATGGATAAAGCCATCAGAGTGCTTCAAGGCAAGAGGCTGTCTGAAAGCTTTACGGAATTTTCTGCATATTAGTTCATTTATACTGATTGGTTAATAACAATAGGACTGTAAAACTTGTTGAAGGTTTTCTATACCAGTATGACATGACTGCAAACCCATGCAAGGCTTCAAGCCGAGTCTTATGTGGAATTAGCAAAAGAGCTCTTTCTGAAAATTCCTAAAGACAAGCAGGACAGAAGCATGCAGGAAGGCTGGTTCAACTGAAGAGTTTAGCAGAACCACTGCTGACTGATCCTTCTCTCTTCTCTCGCTCACTACTCCATAGGATGACATAACCACCTGCTCTCACAGTGGGAACACATAACAGTGCCAACCAGCAGCTCTGCGTGGTCACTCAGCCATACACATATACATACTGGACATACCTTTGCTGTGTGTGCGAGTGTGTGTGTGTGTGTGTGAGAGAGAGAGAGGATTGGCATCTCAGGCAGAATTATTACTTGAATTCTTTCGAAGCAAAATTTTAATAATACTCGTCACAACATTCGTTTTTTTCTTTCTTTCTTTTTTCTTTTTTTTTTTTTTTTTTTTTTTTGCATGGACCCCTTTTCCAGAATGAAAAACATTCAGAGCACAGATTTAATCTTTTGAACTATAGTGAAACTGTACACCTTAATTATATTCATTTATTAAAGCCATTACAGCTTTTCTACTCCCACATTTCACACTCGTACAGAAATATGAACAGAAACTTAACTGTTTTTTTCCTTTTTCTTTTCTTTTTTAGTTATTGAGTTTTAGATTAGATTAACGTTCAATTTAGTTGACCAGGATTACAGCTATTAGAACTAAATAATAACCACAGCAACCTTCATACTCGGTGAAAGTATTGTCCACTATTTTTATGTGAGTTTAATAAAAATCAAATGTAGTCACTATATCAAATATCAACAAAATTAGTATACCTCACTTTGTGTAAAATACCTGAACGCATTAAACTCACTGCAACCAGCGCCGGTTTCACATTCCACTATTAGACTTTAATTTCATTTTGTACCATTTAACGAGTAATTGTTTTAAAAGGTTAATTGCATTTGTAAACCATACACTTAATTATACAAGTATGAAAATCTCTCGCTATTCCCCTGTGGGCTTTTCTACATGGTGTAACTTGAATATAAATGAGAGAATAGAGATGATGATTATTATTAAATGTCTTATTGAACACAGCATTATATGTGCATTTAAAGCCTTCAAGCGCTGAATGCGTCTAGTTCAGCGCTCCTAATGTGAAACTCAAAACCTACATCTGTGTGTGTGTGTGTGTGTGTGTGTGTGTGTGTGTGTGTGGATAACCATAAGCATGGAGTTTGGTTGCGACACTCACTATACTGACCTGAGGGTTGCTCACCGCCGCAGACAAATGCAAATGGTTTGTGACCACTTCAGAAAGCCAGTAAGCCTGTCATATTCTGCTTCCTTCTATAAAGTGGCGTACGTTTGTAAGGGACAGAGATGGTCTCCCAGAACAACTGGGGTTAAGAGCCTTTCCCAAGGGCACAATGGCAGCAGGCTTCAGCCTGGATGCCAGCTGGCACTGAGGCATATGCCAAGATTGTTTCACCCCATCCTGTGCCAATGGGTTTTATGGAAGCATTTCCTCAACGTAAACACACTACATGCAGAGAGATCTGTAACAATTTATGTGATTCAGTAGGCCATAACGCTGTGACTCGAATGTTCTCGCATATATTGAATGGAGTGAATGGTGCTGAACAGGTTTAATGCTGGTGAAGACCTGACAACAAAAAACAAACACTGTTAACTAAAAAATAGTGTGTATCATTTAAAGCAGGGGTGTCGAATCTTATCTGGAAAGGGGACGTGTGGGTGCAGGTTTTCATTCCAACCAAGCAGAAGCCACACCTGAGTCTAGCTGCCAGGTGTGCTCCTGCTAAGTTGGAATGAAAACCTGCACCCACACCGGCCCTTTGCGGATAAGATTGGAAACCCCTGCTTTAATGAAACACAGAGTAATTGCAAAGCGTTTTATTGACCTGTTATTTTCCATCTCCATCTGTCTGTTTATTTTTCCATTAGCTCTCCAGAAGGTGTAGATGGGCCACCCCCAGCACTGCCACCCAAGCAGTCCAGGAAGAACCTGAGTCAGAACCTGAGTCAGCTCATCCTCTCTCACTCGCAGCCAGATCTGGACAACCATGTGAACGAGATGTATGATATCCCAGTGGCAACAGACAAGATCATGGTATGTCAGGTAGCATAGAGGTTCCCAAGCCTGATCCTGGAGTACCCCCTGCACATTGTAGTGTTTTCTGTACTCTAACACACCCTCTATAACCCAGCTGATCAGCTGGGTTAATTATCTGATTGGTTGAATCATGTGTTGGGAGAAAGACTTGTACATCAGCTCCTGATGGTGTTACTCAGCATTTTGGACGTTCTTGATTAATTGGCGTTTTTCAAGCAGGCTGAAGCACTGTGTAACTAGAACACACCTCCCGTCATTAGTGAACTGCATATATATATTAGAGCTTTTAAATGTGTTTGAAAAAAAAAAATGCTGAAAAGCGTTTGTTCTATTGTCAGGAGATCGCGAGTTCAAATCCTGACTGTGGCTGAGAGTCACGACCGCAGACTTGACTGTGCTTTCACTCCCCTGTCATTCAGAGAGATGCAAGCTAGTTATTGGCATCTGTGAGTTCAAACACCGATCAGCCATATCATTAGAACCACTGATGGGCCCCGTGAATAACATTTGATTATCTTGTTAAAAAATGTCACCTGGCACGTGGTGGGATATACTAGACAGCGAGTGATCCATCTGTTCTCATAGTTGATGTGTTGGAAGCACGAAAAATGGGCAAGCGTCAGGACTTGAGTGACTTTGACTTTGACAAGGGCCAAAGTGTGTTTGCTAGATCACTGAGTCAGAGCATCTCCAAAACGGCAGGTCATGTGGGACGTTCCGCAATGCAATGGTTAGTACAAGAGGTCCAAGGAAGGATGACCAGTGAACCAGCGACAGGGCCATTGTCGCCACAGACTCATGACGTGTGTGAGGAGCGAAGGCTGGCCCGTCTACAGAGTTACTGTAGAACAAATTGCTGAAAAAGTTCATGCTGGCTATGACAAAGGTGTTCGAATAAACAGTGCACCGCAGAGATGTTCTGGTGGCACAAAGGGGGCCCTGAACCAATTCTGGCAGGTGGTTTTAATGTTGTGGCTAATCGGTGTATATTCAGAAGAGGAACGACAGCACTTTCCACGGAAGGTGTTACGCTGCGCTGTGATGCTGCTCATTTTGAAAAGATGCACTTGCTAGCTTCATGTGTCTCAGAGGAATCATGTGTTAGTAGCTGTTGCTCCTCCACCCTCTGTGATCCGTAGCTGACATATGATTTGGGAGAATTAGCTGATGGGGATCAAACTAGGGACACCAAATTGAGGAGAAAAAGAAGTGAGTACAAATTTTAGTGTCGTAATAGTAATAGACAGATTTGAATATTAACGCAAAGCTGCCCATATCTGCGGTTTAGCCCTAACATGATTTTTGATGACTTGCTGCAATGATGTGATGAAAACTATGCTTTAGTGTTTTCTTAGCAGCGGTCAAAGCAAACTCTGAATAAAATTCGCTTGATGCAAAAGCCAATTCCCTGAAGGGGAAAGGACTCGGGACATTAAAGATGCACATTCACTTCTGACACTTTTACTTTTCACCAACTTTATCTAGGTGAACTTTGTCCTGTGTATTGGTCTCATGTACCAGCAGAAAATAAGTGGGCAGGACTGTGGTCTCATTGGTCGGTAAAAACCGAAGCTGCATATTACACCACACTTTGGCCTTGTTTTGTTATGGTTGCTTGGCAGTGAAAATATGGAAACTATGCTTTAATCCAGTAGATTGTGTGTTTAAAGTATTTCTTCGTGTTTCGATGTGTGAAACATTCACCTGAAGTTGTATTTCTTTCCTTCAGGTCAATGGCGTTGTTCCTCATGATAATCTTGTTCTGATCAAGATGAAGCCCGATGAAAATGGCAGATTTGGATTCAATGTTACGGTAAGATTGTTGTCTTTCTGGGAGGGATAAAATAAAAAGTGACCGTTGCTGAGTAATGGATATCTCACACACCTTCCATTTCCTTGTATGCGTTTAAGGGGGGCTCTGATCAGAAGATGCCCGTTATTGTGTCTCGGGTGGCTCCAGGAACATCAGTAAGTATATATCTTCTACTATGGATTTTCACGCACAGGTCTCTAGAGTTTACACAGAACGTGCATCTCTTCATGGCCCCAATTTACCCGTCTTCAGATGTCTACTTCCAGTATGATAATACACCATGGCACAAAGCACAAGTCGTTTCAAACTGGTGTCATGAACATGACAATGAATTTAGTGTTCTTCACTGGTCTTCCCAGTCACTGGATCTGAATCCAATTCATGCCTACTGATTAGAAGAACTTACCAATCTACTTACTCTGTCAAATTCAAGCTGTTCATATTGGGACACTGAGGAAGCTCTGATGAGTGATGAGAGTTTTTTTTTTTTTTCTCTTAATGTTAAAATCCATGCATCCTTCTCTTCTTCTGCGCAGGCTGATCTGTGTGTGCCCCGACTGAACGAGGGTGATCAGGTCGTTCTCATAAACGGCCGTGATATTTCCGAGCACACTCACGACCAGGTGGTCATGTTCATCAAGGCAAGCTGTGAAAGCCACTCAGGGGAGCTCATCCTGCTGGTCAGGCCCAATGGTGAGCGCTGTGCTCAGACTTCAACACTGCCACAGTGTTTTGCGGAATTGATTTCTTATTTAAATTTATTTTTTTTACTGTCACTCCATCATGTGCAGGCACTTTTGTTTGTGTATCTGTGATGTATACACTCACAGAGCACTTTCTTTGCAACACCGGTACACATATTCATTGTACACATGCATGCATTTTATTTATTCTTCAGCCAATCATGTGGAGAGCAGTGCAATACAATAAAATAATAATGCGATCTCTGTGGTTTTGACCGTGGTGTGATTGTTGGTGCCAGACAGGCTTGTTTGAGTATTTCTATAACTGCTGAGCTGCTTGGATTTTCAAGCACACGTCTCTAGAGTTTACACAGAACGTGCATCTTTCATGGCCCCAATTTACCCGTCTTCAAATGTCTACTTCCAGCATGATAATACACCATGGCACAAAGCACAAGTCGTCTGAAACGGGTTTCATGAACATGACAATGAATTTAGTGTTCTTCACTGGTCTTCCCAGTCACTGGGAAACTCTGCAGTGACTGGATCCATCTTAATTGAGAATGAGCTGTCCAACCTGTTGCATATGCCATCTTTCTGAGTGGTGCTTGTGGACTGGAATAGTTCAGATTGAAAGCTCTGTGATACGAACACGTACCTAGGAAAGAGAGAATTTGTTTCTTCGTCAGAGGCTTGGGAATCTTCTGGATTGCAGATACGTTGTCAGCTGAGAGTTTCTTTCCCTTTACAGAAATGTCATGACCCAAGAAATCTCACTTCTTTTTGTACATACATTTGGAGAGCCTGGCTTTGTGGCCTTCTTAGGCAAGATGCTGCAACAATTTAATGGTGTCAGTTTCACACTGTGCCCTGGAGAAAGTGGTAAAGGTGCTAAGCTGTCCTTTAGCATTTGGTTGTATATCGTTAGTGACTCTCAATACCCTTAACACAAGTGAGTGAAAGTGTAAGGATGTCCGTCAGATATGAATGCAAACCGAAACTGATTGTCTTTATCAAGAGATATACTGAAAAAACTCATTAGCTAAATCTAGGACTGAAAACGATTCGCTATTTACATTTACATTACATTTACATTTTTTATTTAGAAGACGCTTTTATCCAAAGCGACTTACAAATGAGACACACTCACACACCAATGGTAGCAGAGCTGCATGCAAGGTGCTAGCTTGCCATCGGGGGCAACTTAGGGTTCAGTGTCTTGCCCAAGGACACTTCGGCATGGGATCACCCGGGCCGGGATTCGAACCACGTACCCCACGATTAGCGGTTAGTGGACAACCCGCTCTACCGCCTGAGCCACAGCCGCCCTATTTGCTGGAACCTGGCTTAATATCATGTAAGAATTTGGCATGTCTGCAAATCATGTACAAATCACCATTCATCAGTTTTGTTTTTTGTTATTTTTTGCGTCTCTCGCTGGAAATATTGGAGTGCGCACTGACGAATCAGGACAGGGAACAATGACCCCTGCCTTCAATAATGAATTGAAATCTGATCTATTGCCCTCAATAGCTTCTGATTTAAGAGGGTATTGAGATTGTCTGGGCCTAAAGTCAGATTTGGGCGTGATCACGACTGGTGGTGCACTTCTAATCAGGCATACGTCATATTTCCCTTGAGCCCACAGCCCGAGAGGCACCTTCTTCAATTGTGGGTGCGTCTCTATGGGTGTGGGGCTTGTCCCAAGGTTCAGAAACATTCCCTTGTCATGACATATTACATCCCAGTTAACGTTGCACATTTCCTGAAAGAAGTTTTTATAAACTCTCAGTGTCAGTCTGTACCACATGTTGGAGGTGGGTTTCTGTTTCCGGTCTGTAATTTTCCCACTCTTACATAATCTGACACACGGTCCCACGTCTTTCTACGGGTTGTTCGTTATTTTGGCTAATGAGACGTGAGGCGCTGATTCTGGGACAAAAAATGCACGCAACTGCGTGTCACTCAATTTGACTGAACATGCACAAAATTTGTCACACCAATATAGGTACAGCTCTTCACTTTCTGGGATATCCATAAACCATTCTTTCTCAAAATTAAAGTCTTTTCCTTCATGCACTTGCTCTGTGGACAGAGGACAGCATAAAATCAATATAGATGTCTTTCATCTTATCATGTGCCAACGTCAACAAACGAGCACAGGCTCTAGGCTTGTTATGCATGGACCATTGATAAACACACAGCTCTGTTTCTCTAACAAGCGGCGTTCCCAAAGATGAGTCATCGGTTATTGTTACTCCCTGAGGTGAGGACATCAAATTTAAAACGCACATTAAGTCCTTGCCCAATAGATTGACTGGACATGAAGACAAATTAGGTCTAATACTTAAAGTCCTGTTACACCCATGGTGTTCGGTGACCGTCAACTCGTTTTCAGGGATTCTTTTAATTTGCGGTGTTTTATTGCTGAATACAATGCTCCTGAATCTACCAAAAATGTGACACTTTGCCCATTAACTACAAGAGATATACATGGTAACTGTGTAAAAGGAGAGGCATTTTACTTTAAAAGGTTAAGGGTCATGACTGGTTCAGACATTTGTGAATTGTCAGTCTGACTAATATTGAATGTGGGTGTGTGCATGCAGTCCTGTTCTTTGTAAGCTAACTGAAATTTTGGGTGTCTGATGGTCACCTCTTCTGTCCCCAGGAGCCTCACTCTTCCCTTAGCTTCGCCCGTCAGTTCGCTTCTGCCCTGGACAGTCTCTTGCAAAATGTCCAACTTTTCTGCCATTGTAACAGTTTAATCCTGGTCCATAGCCCTGACGGCCGGGTCTTCTTCGTCTGCGTGCTTTTGGTCTTCCTCTCCTCTCCATCTTTCTTTCCTTTGCCTCTCTTAACTATGAATAAATCCACTACAGTAAGAAGCACTCAATCATTATATAGCAGCGAAGATTTCATTAAATTTTTCATCGTAAAGATTGAAAATATTAGATGTGAAATTCGGGCTATTAAATTAAAACCAGACAGTATTGTAACTAACCCAGCAGATGATAGTATAGCAATATCAGATCAATGTTTAGAATGTTTTACTCCCCTTAGAGAGACTGAACTATCTTCATTAATCTCTTCAGCATCTTGTATACTAGATCCTGTACCTACATTAAACAAATTTGTCCTGGAGTAATTGAACTGCTTTTAAATATAATCAAGTCTTCCCTTAGCACTGGCTATGTACCTAAATCACTTAAATTAGAGTTATTAAACCCCTGATTAATAAACCTGACCTTGAGCCCTCTCAACTGTCCAGCTATAGACCTATATCAAATCTCCCCTTAATCTCCAAGATCTTAAAAACGGTTGTAGCACTGCAGTTATGCTAACACTTACATAGGAACATTCATGAAATGTATCAGTCAGGATTTAGACCTCATCATAGCACAGAGACAGCGTTAGGTAAAGTAGTAAAACATCTACTGGCCACTGATCAGGGTTGTGTCTCGCTGCTTGTGTTGCTTGACCTTAGTGCAGCTTTTGATACTCTAGATCAGGGGTGTCAAACTCATTTTCACCGAGGGCCACATCAGCATAATGGTCGCCCTCGTTTGGCCACATTAATAGTATGAATGTACCAAAATGCAACGTAATTTAAAATAAAGTAAGTTACACTTTATTATATTGTTAAATAACCTTCAATAATTCAATAATGTATTCAACTTACAAATATTATATATGCATTTGCACAGATGTAAAAATGTAATGTTCAGTTTGAAACCCACATTACTTGAATCAGTGTTCAAACTATTAAAGCAAATAAAGAAAAATATTATAAACAAGTTATGATCTTAACCCTTAGCTTCATTCAGAACTTTTTTCCAACACACATCGCAGGTGCACCATCTGTAGTTAGTCCCACGCAATTTATTTTTACTTACGGAGTTGTGCACTGCATCAGAAATGTCCCGACCCGTTGTGGTCCCATGCATGGCAGCTACAATCCAGAGCTCCTCAGTGACAGAGAGGTCCGGCTTCATGCCTCTAATAAAGATGGAGAGATGCGCTGTATCCATGTTGTCTTTGCTTTCATCCACAGCTAATAGACAGCTGCGTGTCTCTTCCGCCAGCGGTGGCCAGCTAACTCCTTAACTCGGTCCGTGATGGTGTTTCTTGACACACTGATATTTTGAAAAGTCTGTGTCTGGTCGGAACACACCTGCTCACACACCTGCTCACACACCTTTATAATGCACTGCTTCAAAAAGGCACCCTGTGAAAAAGACTTTGAATCTCGGGCGATTTTTCAGCCACAATAAAACATGCTTTCACTGCTGCATCATTTCCGGCTGGAGCTTTTGTGAGCACATTCTGCTGCGACTGCAGTTTGCCTTTTAATTCTGCTGCAGTTCTTTGTTTTCTCGGAGGCTAAATTTCCCACACTTAGCTCTGTGTTTGGGGTCACAAGGCCGAGGTAGATTGCACTCTTTCACGACTGACACCACCTCATTATACAAATGACTGGTTTTTCACCTTGAAGTACAAACATGTACTCATTCTCCCATCGTTCGTGAAACTGCCTTCCTTGTCTTTCAATTCTTCTCTTCTTGAACATGTTGAGGTTAATTGTGGCGATTTCTCCATTTCAAATCGCCTTGACGTGACTTTGCTGCGGATGTGGTTTATGTGGCCCACAGTATGATTTTTTTTTTTCTCCATTGATTCTGAGAAATAAAGTTTTATTCGTATGTTTTGGATAGCGGAAAGGCCTACATTACCCATAATCCTCGACCACCGACGATTTGTCACGCCCCTAGACGTTTAATACGCTGTGAGCTTTAATCTGATTGGAGAACCGAGGACCCTCTGCCAATCAGATTTATTTGTTATTATTTATTGATTGATGCTCACAGCGTCATATATTGCCGTGCTCGGGTTATTAATGGAGCTCTGAGCGTCTCTTACACCCTGTCACAGGATGTGCTTTGCTAAATGTTTTTCCCATATTTTATTTTATTTTAATTTTTTATTTTTTTTTACAGCTTTTATGACTATTCTATAAGTTTGAATCAATTTAACGTTCTATGAAAATCAAGTGAATATGCATTCTCGTGCACAGACAGAAAAGGTTCAAAGTGTGTGCCAAATCTCTAGACATGCAATTAATCATATAACCTATAGGTTCAATAGAGCCAACCTTAAGAGTTTACCTGTGAGGGCGAGTCCACATACAGCACTTTGGTAGGACTTACAGTTTTCTCTTCCCTTCTTTAAAAAAAAAAAAAAAAACAATTATAATTGTTTTTATCTCAGTAAAATTTACTTGTGTGTTAAATTTGCCAAATATGTCATGTACCGCTGATATGATGGAATGAGTCAATGGCTCATGCCACTTGATGATAATCCGCCGTAAGAAGCGCCTCTTGCGTTTCTTAATAAGTACTCTCTTTACTTATTCATTGCTTGAACCGGACTCTTTGTTATCTCTCTCTCTACAGTGCATCCAGAAAGTATTTACAGCGCTTCACTTTTCCCACATTTTATATTACAGCCTTATTCCAAAATGGATTAAATTCATTATTTTCCTCAAAATTCTACAAACAATACCCCATAATGATAAAATGAAAGAAGTTTGTTTGAAATCTTTGAAAGTACATAAGTATTGCAGGAATTGTGTGATGCAATCATGCCAACATGGACCAGAACCTCAAAGAAATTTTTCCAGCATCTTGTAGAATCCATACCATGAAGAACTGAGGCTGTTTTGACAGCAAATGGAGGCCCTGCCTAGTATTAGTATAGTGTTCCTAATAAAGTGCTCAGTGAGTGTCTATTTATACCATAGGTGTCATTCCACTGTATGAACTGTTTCAGAATTTTTACCCACATTTCCACCAAGGAAACCTGGGTCAATATTAGTTCCTGGGCCAGTTATTCAGGAGCTTTTTTTAAGATTCTGAAAGTACCAGACTAGGCACTTATCTGTGAATGAGGAACGTAGAAGAGGATTAGTCTCTAAGTCGCTGGTCTGGCTTTTTAAAACTTATATTTAGCAAAAAAGACATTACGAAAGCTTGCTTCAACAGTCTAGCAAAGTGAAGTGTTTCCCTAATAAGTGGAGAGTCAGAATGTTCACAGTAGTGTGTGACTTGAAAGGCTGTGTAATTGTACATGCACTCGGATTTAAACGCTACATTTGATATCAAATTAGGGCAAAAACACAATGAAGAACAGCAAGTTATTCTTCCACACTTGATTTTTGATGCAGAAGGGTCTCTTTAGCTCTGATTTGTTGTGGTTTGTTTCCACATATCATAATGTTCTTGGTTCCTGTAGAGGGGTGGAAACACAAACCAGGAACTTGTGCAAGGATTCTCATTAATTCCACAAAGTACCTTCTTTCAGAACAGTATATTTGCTCCTCTTATAGCAGAAATTTAATACTGGGATCACATTGCCAAATTATCAATGTGTTTGTCTCAGGGCCAACTGTTCTCTAATGGCTCTAGAGCAATTTTTTTATTGATTAATGTGTTGAATCTTTATTTTAAAAATGTACAGGTGTGATTGAAATATATAAATTCACTGATTTTGTCCAAACCGAGTGTTTTTTTTTTTTATTTTCTTATTTATTTATTTATTTATTTTTTGTTTGTTTGTTTTTAGCAATCTATGATGTGGTAGAAGATAAGCTGGAGATGGAGCCTGATTTCCAGTATATCCCAGCCAAATCACCCTCGGACCCATCAGAGCTGGATCAGTATGCCTGGAGAGACTCCATGCAGCAGCTGAATGAAGGCCTGAGCAGTGGAGCTCTGCTCGCTCAGTTTGACGTGAGTCCTTAAGGGATGAATTTAGTCACAAATGTCACTGCGTGGATTTTTATGGACAATGCTTGATCAGTACCACTGATGTATTTGGTCATGTTGTACTTTAACTACTGTGCTTTCTGTTTAAGCTCTAGTTTGACCTCCTGCAATGAAAGAAAATATTCGGCTCAGCTCTAGATGTAAATATTTGAAACTCCTAGGGGTTATTGGTCACCTAGATCAGGGGTTGTCTACTACCAGACCCAGCACAGGAATTCAGCAGATTGAATCAAGTCCTAGAAAAATACTGTAGTAGAAAAGATCTCTCTCTCTCTCTCTCTCTACGTACACACACACACACACACACATTTATTTTATTTTTTATTATTTATTTTTTTAAAACACTAACCAGCTCAACTTCTGTAGTTCTCATATTTATAACCCTGTAAAACAGGAAGTTATGGTTGAACAATTTCCTGTTCTTAGTCGACCAGGTGGACTAAAAAGATGTTAAATATCAATGGGAATAGACTTGAAAAATATATTTTCTCATATGAATTCATAGGAGTGCCAATAATTGTGGCACACACATACTTAACAGATATATTTTTTTGGATAAACCTGTTTTGTTTGCAGTTGTTTGGTATTCATGAGAGCGGAGTATTTTTGTGAAATTGTTTGATCAAAAGGTTAAACAATAAAGTCAATATTAGTGGAGGTCACTGTATATAGCCATGAATTAATCACTAATTGTTATGCCATGACAACAATTACCTTTCAATGCTTGTTAGTTATCTGGACTTGTCTGGAGCTTTGGAAGCAAGGAGTTTTATGTAACTGGACCGAATTTTAGTTGAATACCCCTGATCTAGATGGTGGTTAGGATTCAGAAAATAAGAGATTAACATTCTGCTCATGGTTCAATGTGTAAAGCTTCAATTTATGCAAACTACAGTGCAGTGTTTGCATTATAGAAGTTGAGAAATCATGGAAAGTCAGATTAAGTTATTCCTCTTTTGAAGTGTTAAATTACTCATTAAAAGCCATTTGAAACTAGTGGTGTGTTTTAAGGAAACTAAAGGAAGTGATATTAAATTGGGAACATGCCAGTGTTTCAGCAATTATCTGTACTATGTAAATACACTAGATCCCTGAGAGACTGTCAGTGTTGTTTTAAGCTTTAAACCAATTTCGAAGTTACGTAAATACACAGCAACAAGGCATTTCCCAGGATGTAACTATATCTACAAGTACTTCCTATTACTTCCTGTCTTTAATCAGACTCTAATGTCACTTCCTGTTTGATTGTGGGTGTTCACATTGCAAGCTTGTTCCAGCCAAATAAACAATGCAAACCTGGCAAGCTTCACTCGTTTTACGTAGTAGCTCCGTGTTTTCGTATCAGAGTACGCTGCTACAAAAGGCATGTTAACCCCCCCATACTCCCCCCCCCCCATTTGGCATTTAGTTATATTTTGGTCATTGCTCTTTCCTCAACTTGATTTTCCTGCTTGAAAGATGCACTGACGCACCTCCATTGTGTTCTGTCATGGTAACCAAGAGAACACTTCGAGGTTACTTTGAGAAAATGAATGCGAAATATATTACATTAATTTATGTTAGACAAGTAGACATCAGTATAGCGAGGATGCTGAAAGACATAAAAAGGCTGAACCATTTGACTGAAAAAAAGATTAAATAGGCCTAAAGTGAAGTGTCAGATGGTCCACTTTTATGAATAACCTTTAATGGTAATGTTCATTAAAAAGACAGATTCGAAGAGTTTGAGCAGAAAATCCACAATGAAAGTTGTCAACATCGCGGTTTCTATAAAGGACATTCGTCAAGCGATTTATAAGATGACTATTAAAACGTACTGTGTTGTATCAGTTTGGCTGGACTATGCTAATTTTGGTGCTTTTAATTAAGTTTATTTAATTTCTATTCGCTCTTCTTGTAAATCATTGCATCTCTTGATCGGAAACAGAGACCTGATTGGTATTGATCAAAAGAGGGCCTTCGGGCTTATTTCTCATACAGACCCCATGTCTGTCGTTCTCTCCTGAGATTGATCTAACCATATTTGTTAAATAATAATGCTCCACATGTTAAATGATGCCACTCTCACACATTATTAAATTATCACAGAAGGGTTAGGGTATTCCAGTGCCACCACGTCTGGTTATGCAGGGATTAAAAGATTTTCATTGATCGACTTTATATATAAAAATATATATATATATTTTTTTAGCAACTCTACCGTAAAAGGCCTGGTATGACCATGTCATGTGCCAAGTTACCACAGAACATCCCCAAAAACCGCTACAGAGACATCTCGCCTTGTGAGTATCATCTGTACATCTTAACAGTTACATCCTGTCATGGCTAGGACGCTAATATTTACTACATGCTTTTAATGTATTCCTCAGACGATGCCACACGCGTCATATTGAAATGCACAGATGATTATATCAACGCAAATTACATCAATGTGAGTTTTTATTATTGTTCGGTTTTGCTATTATTCAGTTATATAAAGATTTAAATGTTGCTGTGTTTATTGAGTGTCTGTCATGGGGAAATATTGCAGATGGAAATTCCAGCTTCCAGTATTATCAATCGATATATCGCCTGCCAAGGGCCCTTGCCCAATACATGCACTGACTTCTGGCAGATGACATGGGAGCAGGGCTCTTCCATGGTGGTTATGCTCACCACTCAGGTGGAGAGAGGCAGGGTGAGTGTGTTATTCTCATATTCTCAGGTGGATGCTGTAGTTTTATATCTGCTTCTAATGTTCAAAATGTGGGGTTTTTTTCTACTTTTAATCCATTAAAATGAAAAAAGGGCATACATATTATGATTCCACTCATTTTTTAAATTTTTTACAGCACATGTAGTATGTCATTCAGTACAACAGTCAAAACACAGTCACTGTAAAACTACAAACTATTGTGTGTGTGTGTATATATGTCTCTCTCTGTGTGTGTATGTGTATATATATATATATATGTGTGTGTGTGTGTGTGTGTATGTATGTGTATATACAGTGCCTTGCGAAAGTATTCGGCCCCCTTGAACTGTTCGACCTTT
>JAFFST010045676.1:28434-38754 GCA_022414735.1 Noturus placidus | reverse complement strand
GACTATTGTTTAAATTGGTTTGATGTTCCGAAACACTTAAGTGTGACAAACATGCAAAGGAACAGGAAATGAGGAAGGGGGCAAACACTTTTTCACACCACTGTATATATATATATATAGAGAGAGAGAGAGAGAGAGAGAGAGAGAGAGAGAGACTTTTTTGTTTATTGATACTAGAAAATAGGTGAGAACAGGAACTAGCTTGTCTCTTAGATGTTCCATGACATTAAATCTAACTGCAAACCATTAAAATGTGCGATGTGTCATTTGCATAAATTTAAAATTGTCACTGTTGGTAAATCACTGTGGTGTAAGTGGAATAACACACTCCAGACTGAGCTGTTATACAAAAATAACACACTTCAGGAGATGGTACTAAGCACTATGCCACATCACACCCCTCTGCCATGCACCGTTTTTGTATAACCACACAGTCTGTCCGGTATTGTTCCTGACTTATGAGGTTACGATAAACAAAAACAATTACTGGGTGTAATTCTACTTTTTTTTTTTTTTTTTTTTTTTTTTAACTAATTGGCACACATATGTCAAGCATTTATTGCTAGACAGAAGACTTTGGTTTGATAATCTTATATTCAATCATAATCTCATAGTGAAACATAATACTTGAATATTTCATTAAAGATATCGACGATGAACATCACAAACATTAGTGTCTGAGTTTCTCAATAGCACCAGCTCACCGTTTCACCACTTAGAACCTATTTTCATGCCACTTTAATTCTGTGTAGCTTGTCTAGTGGGATAAAATAGATAATTAATAGCCACACTTAGTGATGTATAATTATGGTTAATCCATCAGGTTGAATGTAAAATGTGAAACCAGTCATACACAAGTATGGTGTGCAGACATGCAGTACACTGTGCATTCACACAGAGATATACACATACTTACAAGCAAAAATGAACAAAATCAGCAATTACTTAAAGGAAAAATCCATCCATCCATCCATCCATCTTCAACCGCTTACTCCTTTATCAGGGTCACGGGGGAACCTGGAGTCTATCCCAGGGATCATCGGGCATAAGGCGGGGTACACCCTGGACAGGGTGCCAGTCCATCACAGGGCACAATCACATACACACTCACACACCCATTCATACACTACGGACACTTTAGACATGCCAATCAGCCTACTATGACAGTCTTTGGACTGGGGGAGGAAACCGGAGTACCCGGAGGAAACCCCCGACACACGGGGAGAACATGCAAACTCCACACACACATGGCCCTGGCGGGACTCGAACCCCGGACCCTGGAGGTGTGAAGCGGACGTGCTAACTACTAAGCCACCGTGGGCCCCACCCTCGCATATTAATCTTTATAAATGATAAAGTGGTCGATCGACAGTGGAGTCGAACATTTATCTTGAAATTAAGTTCTGATTTGTCTTTGTTTCTTATCTTTAAAACTTTGACTGACATGTTGGTCTATTTTAAATTTGGCTTTGATTTTATATTTTAAAGTTGATTTAACGACGTCCTACATATCCACAATGCCGTGACTTGTCCGTAGTGGTGCAGTTGGATTTATTCTTTGCTCTCACCTCCTTATCTATTCAAACAGACCAGCCTCTAAAGCTTCAAACTTTCATGATAAAACCACCTTAAAAGTCATCACGCTCACCATATTGTAGCTCAGTAACTAGCGGCGCTGAGACTAGTTCACCATGTACAGTAACTACGGCGTTACATTATGGACCAACATTTGCATCAACACCGCCACTACTTCTCCATTGGTGAAGGTTTTCTCCTACTTACTGAGCTTCTCTAGCAATGTCATCAACTTCTAAATGGCTGGAAACAAGCTAAGATATTGTACTACAGTAACAAGCGAGTCCCAGGAATTCAACATGACCACTTTCTTTTGTCATAAAACTACTACAGAAGTATCAGAAAGTTTGTCTGTGTATAGCTTGCTCTTTAATTCCATATAGTGATCAATTTCCATCCAATGTCTTTGTTGGCAAAGATGATTTGATAGGTCTCATCACAGTTAATTGGAGGGTTTTAGTTGGAAATATTAAAACTGCAGGTCTAACTGGGCGGCTGTGGCTCAGTCGGTAGAGTGGGTTGTCCAGTAATCGTAGGGTTGGTGGTTCGAATCCCGGCCCGGGTGATCCCATGCCGAAGTGTCCTTGGGCAAGACACTGAACCCTAAGTTGCCCCCGATGGCAAGCTAGCACCTTGCATGCAGCTCTGCTACCATTGGTGTGTGAGTGTGCTCCCATTTGTAAGTCGCTTTGGATAAAAGCGTCTGTTAAATGAATAAATGTAAATGTCTATTTGAATATTGTATAGGTTCTGTTAGTGCTGTCTGACTTACAGGTTCATATATTTTTCTGATTATCTATTTTAAACTGCATATAATTGTCTCGTTGCTTCTTCCACAATATTTTGGCTCTTTGCAACTTCACAGGCATTCGGAAAGGCTTAAAAATCCCTGCAGCTAAAGGAAGGAATTAGCCGGACTACAAACAGTGAAGGAACTTTTGGTTTAGCTTCACTAGTGGAACAGCAGCTCTTAATATATAGTACGTGGTTATGTCCTTGGGGCACAGTAGCAGTGCAGTGTCACTGGCTCTATTATTGATAAGGAAGTCAAGGCTGAGACTCGTGAAAAGAAATTATTTAGCAATTCTCTCACTGCACCGGTCATGTTCCAGAAAATATTACCAAAGCACCGGCTGTACAGAGCTGAGCAGGCTTCGGGTTCAGATTTTCTAGGTGTCATTATTTGATTTTCTTTCAAGTGTTTGGTTAGATTTGCTAAAGCACTTACTAAACTAACAAGATGCTTATAAATCAGATTAATAGCTTAAAAAAACCCAAAGAAAATGAAACACGCTTCATACAAAAGGCAAGGACTTTGATCCCATTTAGTCATTACTGATGTACATTTTCAAGTGTAGCAGCCAGACTGCTTACTGATACACTGCTTTTAAATAACTGTGTACCAGCCTGGCAACTAAAGCATAAAACAGGACAAAATTCAAGACATGAATACTTAATCAGGTGCTTTTCTTAATTATTAATATTTAATGCAAAATAGTAAGCACCCTAGAGAGATTAGGTAAGGTCAATCGTAATTGGTTCTCAGTAGGGTTTTTAGTCCTAGAATAAATCAAGGAGAAGGGAAAGATGCTGAACACTTGGCTATAACAACATTTCCTCCCTCAAATCTTCTCCTTCAAGGCTGACAACCCTGACTTATTTTCTTCATCACACTACACCTGAGCCTCCATCACCTTATTGTCCAGCACGAGCTTTGCGAAAAGGCTCCAGTGTCACGTCTACTGCTTGTTTAAAGATGGCATTGCTTTAAAGCTTCCATAACCAATCTGTTGCAACAGACCTGATCCATTCTGGCCTAAAAGCCGGGATATAGCGGCTCAATTTAAAGCTTGTGCCAGGGGATTATGCCTCATTTAGAATGGATGAAAGGGCAAAAAGGCCATAATTACCGAGAGAGCAATGGAAAATGGTCTGTTATCACAGTGAATGGTGGGTTCAAGAGTCCCATTGGATATTAGTTTCTCAAAGAAAGGCTTCTAATACCAAGACAATAACTAAACATAATGCTTTAATTGAAAATAAAACCCATCAGATGGCTCGGTGGCTCAATTACGGGAAACTCTGACGTCTTATTGTATGGTTCCATGCCATATCAAAATGGCCGTAAGCCTACTCAATTCAGTTTGCAATCAGAATGCAATGTTCCTGCGCTGTGCACACCGTGGACAATTGGACAACCTTTCAAAATGTTTAAATGGTCTAATTACAGACATTAGACGTTAATAACGAGAAATTCAGCCAACAGAACAAAAGTGAGCGAATGAATCAGCAGTTATTTCAGCACTGATTTCCATGTGAGCAGAGGTCAGTGGAGTGAAGAGACGACGACGAGGCTCGTGTTTAAATGCGGCTTTAAGTTCAGCTGATGAGACAGAGACTGAGGTGAATGATGCCGATCATCAAAGTAAAAACTAATTTCTCGTTGCAAATGGCGCAGTCATATAGCGCTTTTATCCAAAGCACTTTACACTGTGTCTCATTCACCCATTCACACACACACACACTCACACACCAATGGTAGCAGAGCTGCCATGCAAGGCGCTAACTTGCCATCGGGAGCAACTTCGGGTTCGGAGTCTCGCCCAAGGACACTCCAGCATATAGAGTCATGTGGGCCGGGAATCGAACCGCCAACCCTACGATTAGTGGACAACCCGCTCTACCACCTGAGCCACAGCTGCCCTAGTTGTAAACTTTTAATTCAATATTTGGCAATAAAGTTGCGAAATGTTCAAATTCAACCATGTGAGGGGTTTTCGGACAGCACTGTTTACCAACACCACCATTTTACAAAGCACCATGGTATAAAATGCATTATATACAGTGCCTTGCAAAAGTATTCGGCCCCCTTGAACTGTTCGACCTTTTGAAACGTTTCAGGCCTCAAACATAAAGATATAAAACTGTGATAAAGATGCACAGTGCTCATTGGGATGTTTAAAGCTTGGGAAATCTTTCTGTATCCAAATCCGGCTTTAAACTTCTCCACAACAGTATCTCGGACCTGCCTGGTGTGTTTCTTGTTCTTCATGATGCTCTCTGTGCTTTAAACGGACCTCTGAGACTATCACAGAGCAGGTGCATTTATACGGAGACTTGATTACACACTACAAAGTAGGTGGTGCTACAAAGTATTAACTAAAGGGGGCTGAATAATTTTGCTCGCCCAATTTTTCAGTTTTTTATTTGTTGAAAAAGTTTGAAATATCCAATAAATTTGGTTCCACTTCATGATTGTGTCCCACCTGTTGTTGATTCTTCACAAAAAATTACAGTTTTATATCTTTATGTTTGAGGACTGAAATGTGGCAAAAGGTCGAACAGTTCAAGGGGGCCGAATACTTTCGCAAAGCACTGTATCTAATCCAAGAACAAATGATCTGACCAATAAATGACCTGATATCAAATGTATGATGTGTCACAAATATGCTGCTCAGGTGTTTTGCCCCTGCTCTTTCCTGTTTATTTTCACTTCCTGGAATCCTGTCTACACCCCTTCCCACCTGTTCCCTGTTCCCTGTTAGGTTCAAAGAGAATTTATCTATTTAAACCTACAGAAATGAACTCAAAATCAAGCCAAGTCTGCACATATTCAGATGAGCTTGCAATTTTGGAAAATTACTGCAAAAATTCCACAGATTTGGACCATGTGACATCATCAGAACGCATTCAGCCAAAGTTTTGTTTCATGTAAAGGGCATTACCGAGCCATTCTTACCTGCACTTCCTTTTTTTTGTTTCGTAAGCTTCCTTGCTCTCTACACCAGACCTCGCACCCGATTCTCCCTTTGATTATGAATTATCCTTTTTCTGATATCGCCTGTTTGCTTTCCGACCCGTGCTACAGACTTGAATTACAATTTATGTTTTACCCCTAATATACATGTGATTTTCAGCATTTGTGTCCTGCTACTTATATTCTCACATTACAACACACTGAATCAAACCGAGAGTCAAACATATGTGATGTGAAATATTTGGGACTGCAATGCAGCAGAATTCCAGTATATCATCATGTTCTGCTCTTATCTTCTTATCTTATCTTCCACATAATCCATAAATCTCATAAAATGCTGTAAATCTGCTAGCAGCTAGTCACTCGCTCATATTACGCACATATATGTTCACACCTAAGCGACTGCTGCTCAAGCCAAGAAGTGAGAGTTTAGATGAAGCCCTTACGGAGAAATGGTGGGTGTGAATTAATTTTAGACGCAGTTCCTGACAGACGCCGTTTTATTTGAACATATACAAATGTCTAAACATGTTATTTCTAACTTCACAAGTGAACCTTTACCCAAGGGTTTAATTAACGGAAAAGCTTCTGTTGCCCTGTCTTGCGATGTATTCACTTTCTTCATTTATTTAACTGAAATTTCTGATGCTGTCACTTTCTGCCTATAGTCGTCAATTCTAAGTTCTTGAACAGACATTTCCATCCCACACTTGTGTGTTGGATTCTATTCAAAGAACTATGTGACAGAACTATGTGACGTCTTGTGTTGTACAACCATGTTCAAAAACCTCCAGCCTGCATTATTCAATATCCATCCATGAATATCTTTGTTTTCTACTTCGCTTCCCGTCCCGCCTTTTCTAGAAGTCAACAAATCAATTTTTCATGCATGATGTGAGCCATCTGTTCATGTAGGGTTTCTCTACAGCACTATTTAAGGGAGGCTACAGAGTTGTAAATAGCATACGTCAGGTGTGATCTACATACAGCTGGGGCAGTGCCGATAAAGCTCAGCGAGTCTCTGGGGACAAACTTCCCTGAGGGTGTACTTCTTTATTGACCCCGAACGTTACGATCTAACGCAGTATATCACGGCATGAGAACGTCACATCGTAAAGTTCTGCAGACTTTATTTCAGCATTGATTGGAGAGTAAAACTCTGCTAAGCTACATGGGTTTTAAACACGGCATCATGATATGGGGGAATTAATAAAAATGGAACATAAAAAAAAATGGGGGGATTAAACATGTATACACATGAGCTGAGCAGATAGAAACATGAAGGAACATTACCAGCTAGTGAAAGTGGACTACTCGCATACATATATGTGAACTCTTCACTGTAAAAAGAGGGAATTACTGAGATTGTGTCTGACCCTCAATTCATATTCTGGCTCGCACGATTACAAAGGAACAACATGTAAAACCTGAGCCCTGCTTTCTAAAATCACAAAATGAAAGGGTTTTTTATTTATTTATTTATTTATTTTTACAATTGAACATGAACAAAAGCCACCTGGAAAGCAAACTGAACAAAGATATCACAATACCTGCCAATTATAGCTGGATCACTGGCTAAAGTTTGGTTGTAATCAAAATGCAAAGTTCTGGGAAAGTGCTAATGGAGTTCAGATGCTGCAACAGAAGAAGAGCAGAATAGATGTAAAACTTCATGCTGGTTCGATATAAACACTGCATGCCTGGTATCACACTGTGAACAGAATTGATTTAAGCTTTTATATCAGTGAAATGTCAACAAACAGGCAAATGCACTTCATCTAAAAAAGTAAATAAATATATTTTTTATTTATTTTTAAGTACACTTTGCAGGTACTCAAAAGAAAGACTACACATTCAGCCCAGATCTAACCCCACATTTGTTTAGCTGAAGCGAAATAACATCATAGATCAAACCGGATGGAGAAATTTTCCCCAACAAGCACTAAACCCAGCATGAAACTGTGCACTACGTGTGATAACATTACAAACATCCTGCCATATCCTGCTTGCATCTCCACGGGACCTTTTAAAACATACACCCCATCATCACCAATGTTACATAAACACTAATTAGTGTTAAAAATCCCGAATCAACACACACTGGTGCAGAAATATTACACACAAAGGCTTATTCACACTGAACATGATGCGATTAAATGATGATTTATCTCATCGATGTTGCGTACGGCCACAACGTCAGGTTACGTATGTATCCCTGTTCCCTGAGAAACAAACGAGACGTTGCGTTTAGCATAACAGTATGGTCACGTTCCCATACTGCCAAGCGTTCCCATACTGTTATGCTAAATGCAATATCGAAGTGCCCTTGAAAGGGAACTTAACGTACACAACATTCTACTCACAGTACATACACATTCATACACTACGGACACTTTAGACACGCCAATCAGCCTAACATGCATGTCTTTGGACTGGGGGAGGAAACCGGAACACCCGGAGGAAACCGCCGACACAGTTTCCTTATTCGTCAATTTCTGCTCTGGTGTTCTGGTCCATGTACATATACAACTGGTTATAATGTTCCAACATTCCGAAAAACATTTGATCTGCAGCTAAGTGATCCAAATGAATGTCAACATCGAAAGCAAGCACAATCATTGCGAATATAATAAGTACGTGATACTAAAAACAGAAATGAATGTTTATAATTGCAAGTGCACACACAGGAAGCTCATCTTAATGGTGTTTAGAGTCAACATGTAATTTATGAAGATGAATCAGAGGTGCAGATGTGCAGAAGCTCATTAGACTTTTAATTGAGTATCAGGTGTGTTTACTTATAACATGGTTCATTCAGATGCTTCATAATGAAATTTCAGGACTTTAAAGGACTTTTAAAGCACAATTTGTCTGTGTTTTCAAGGACTATACAAGAGACATCTTTCAAACATATTCTTTGTTAATTCTTTTTAAATAAAATAATAATAATAATAATAATAATAATAATAGCAATTAAACACTAATAATTTTTATATAGTGGCTTTTTCAGCCATGCTGGACTAAATTAGCATGTCTCAGGCATTATTTTGTCTTCAGCATAACGCCAATATACTCCAGGTGAGTAACAGGAGCACTGTTGCCAAAAGCTTTCAATGGAATGTCACAAAATTTCACTATAATGCGTGAATTAGCATATTCATTAGGTTATATTTGCATTCTGCCTAGTGTCATTTGATTCTGATTGCTTCTCCTCTACTCTTTGTGTAAAAGACATTAGGTGTTGGATGCTAACTAACTTCCTTTTACTCAATTCTGATAAGACGGAAATACTTTTGTTAGGATCACGTGTACCTAGGAATAAGCTTTCTGATCACATGGTTACTCTGGATGGACTTCCTGTTTCATTATGTGCTGCAGTAAAAGACCTTGGAGTGATTATTGACTCCAGTCATGTGATGCTCATGTAGATAATATTACTAGGGTAGCCTTCTTTCATCTTAGAAATATCTCTAAGATAAGAAATATATGATCACTACATGATGCAGAGATATTAATTCATGCTTTCGTTACCTCTAGACTAGATTATTGTAATGCCGTACTGTCTGGATGTTCCAGTAGAAACATAAAGAAACTCCAGCTAGTCCAGAACGCAGCTGCTAGGGTTTTAACTAGAACCAAGAAATATGACCACATCACCCCGATCTTATCCACACTGCATTGGCTCCCAGTTAAATCTCGCATAGATTTTAAAATACTATTATTAACCTATAAAGCACTAAAAGGTCTCGCACCACAGTATTTAAGTGATCTTTTGGTCTTCTATGATCCTCCACGCCAACTTAGATCCACAGATGCAGGTTATTTGACTGTACCGCGAATAGCGAAGGCTACAGCAGGGGGAAGAGCTTTCACTCATAGAGCTCCACAGTTATGGAACAGTCTTCCATTTAGTGTTCGGGACTAAGACACCGTCTCAGTGTTTAAGTCTAGGCTTAAAACATATTTATTCACTGTAGCCTACCCTGACTAGACTCTCCATCATGCTAAAATCCCAGTCTTAACAATGTTTTCTCTCCCTCTCTCCTTCTGCCGAGCTACACATGAGTTTATGGAGATGTTGGAGATCCTGGTCCTTTCTGCTCTCCGGACCTGCATGATCGGTCTCGAAGGTCCTACTTCTGGATGGAGCTCTCATCTACTACAAATCCAGACTGCTGGGACAAAGGCTTTTTAAAGCAAAACAGATTACATATAAACCAATAATTGTCTCTTTAAGAATGTCTGTTGTTACCCAGATGAGGACGGGTTCCCTTCTGAGTCTGGTTCCTCTCAAGGTTTCTTCCTCTTAACACCTTGCTCACCTTTACTATGTGTATACTGTGTTTATATTCCTGTAAAGCTGCTTTGAGACAAAATCTATTGTAAAAAGCGCTATACAAATAAAATTGAATTGAATTGAATATTCTCTGTGCTCACATGCTGTATTTTAATATGTCCGAATTTCGAATAAAGCTGTTCTCATTTACACATTTTTCTGTTTCTGTTGTCAGACAATGGGACGAGTATGAAATAGTGACTGAAACGCAGCGCATTAAGAGACTATATGTTAACTAACAGTCACTTCCAAGCCTTTTCCAAGCTGCTGCTCTGCACTTTTAGCTTCTGATTTATAACCATGACATCATCTGACAAAGTCACCATACACACAAGTTAAAGACGATGGGTGTGCTGTGATTTCAGTTAGATTTACATGTAAAATGATCACTCAGAGGGAAAGTTAGAAGCAACATGTCTTTTTTTTCTCTCTCACTGAATGTGCTACTCCTCTCTGACTCTCACTGAACAAGATTAGCCACAGAGAGAGAGAGCGAGAGCGAGAGCGAGAGAGAGAGAGAGGGGGGGGGAGAGAGAGAGGGGGAGAGATGGAGCGAATGCAATACCTTGCATTGGTGGGTAACTTCTATGGAAAGTAAACATTTTTTTTTTTCATTCCAGCCGGCATAGACTACCAACAAAGCACAATATAA
>JAFFST010045675.1:83709-91209 GCA_022414735.1 Noturus placidus | reverse complement strand
GAAGCTCTTATTGTACTTGTAGCGTCGCAACACTATAACGTGGCATTTGTCGTGTTCTGAGCAGTTGTGGAAAATATCTAAATCATGTCGAGACACAAGGCTGGCTTCTGCAGCCTCGGGTGCCCTTTAATTCATTACTCACTGCATATGAATAGATGGGCATAAAATCATAGAAATAATACGGCACAAGCCTGGTGTCAGGTTGCTTGTTTGCCAGAGAGCTGACATTGTGTTTGACTCATTTCACAAGCTGCTTGATGAGAATGGAAAAACCTGCGAGAGCCCCAAAACTTTTTTCTTGCTTTCTTACTTTTTGTTGTTGTTGTTGTTGTTGTTTTCTCACACAGAGTGTGTGTGTTTTTTTTTTTTCAGCATTCGCAGCATTTTAAGGGTGCAGCAGTTGCGCGTGTCATCTTGACAACAGCAAACACAACCTGACCTGTTTAGAGGCCTTGCTGTAAAATCTCAGCTTGGATGGCCACCATGAGGTGACCTCACCTTGTCCTCGTCCTCCTTTATTTCCTCACTTACCAAGAGAAGGCCAAGAGAAGGGAGAAAATCCCTGCCCTTGTGTGAGTTTGCGTCGAGGGAGAAAATACCAAAAGAGGACAGAGTTAAAAAAAAAAAAAAAACCCTCTAAGCTCCAACATGAGACCGCCAACTGTTCTGTTAACAGCCTCTTAACAGGTGTAGGCCCTAGAACCATGTAATCCTATCAAGTTACAGAGTTAAAAAAAAAAAAATTCAGTCAAACAGCAAACTCCTGATCCCCATCAAAAGCCCCCCCCCCTCCCCCACCCATGCTCTCCTCGTCCCCCCTCGCTGCTCGACACTGTGTAGTCCATGACAGAACGGAACAGCTGGGCTTCAGATTTATCATGTACAGACAGTAATTATTGCTGCTGCTGCCTGCTACTGACCCAAGTGAATAGAATGTCACAGGAAAAAACACACAGAACGCGGGGACCCGCGTCAGGGGAGCTTTCAGACGCGAGCGCCCCTGTTTGCAGTCAATTACCAGAGAGGACAGGATATCGGCCCGGTGGCGCTCCAGTGCAAACACTCTCTCAGGATGAAGGTGACAGAGAACACACAGCCGTGCACTTCTTTTTCTTATCAATGAAGAAGGTGGGGGGGGGGGGGCATACAAACGTTCACTCGCCCTTTGAGCGAATGAGCGTTTTCAGCCACTGGTGTGTGTCCTTAGATGATCTATTAGCTGAATGACGTGCACCAATTACAGCTTGACAAATTTTGAAGCTGATTGATGGCGTGTGTGCACGGAGCTGCACACGCGGCACGCAGCGCAGGACCACCCAAACGATCACACATGATCTCTGCCGGCCTGCTCTGACCCCTGCGTTTTGGGCAAAGATAAGAAGAAGAGGACCTCTGACATGCAGATCAACTATCGGTCTATTAGCTGAGTCAATCAGTGATTTAACAGCACTCAGTAAGCAGTTAAACACCATCGCAGGAGTTTAATATGACGTCACATGCACGAGCCTTTGTGACTGCACTGGATTACAGTCTTCACTTGACTTCAGTCACTCAGCTTCATCCCGATGGACAGAAATAGGATTTTATATAACTTATATAAGACGCAAGAGGATTGGATCAAACTAAACGTACTGCTTTTGTCATCAATTCTTTTCATCATGAGCTCTTCCCATTTTCAGAAAGCCTCGCCCACAATCCGTTGAGAGAAAACAAAGTCTGAATGAGTGCACACTTCTTCATGGGAATTAAACCGCGAGCCTGAGCGGCGCAGACTGGCCCTGTCTTTAACGACCGTACCATTCCTGCCTCCAACCTGCCCACGGGGTCGCTACCACCTTACACCCCCCTCCTGCCACGTTTAAAAGGATTAGACGCCACATTTTGTGCCGGCTTAATCTTCCTTTCAGACAGCCTAATAAGTGTGCGTCGATAAGCCAAGCATGCAAATTTCATTCTAGGCCAGTGGAGCTCATGCTTTCAGACAAACGGACTGAGGTATTTTACACCGTGCTAATTGCTTCTTCGTATTCCTCTTTTCTCTCTTATATGCCATATCAGCGGCGGCAGATTATTCCTCTCTCCCACTTTGCATGAAATTAGAATTTCATGTGGAAGATCATAAACGTGAAATAGAGCCGTCCTACGAGCCCTTTGTGAGGGACGACGGCTTTAGGCGGAACTTTGCCACTTTTCTGTGAAACGATCCGAAGTGTTCCGAGTCCACGGAATGGATGTTAAGATGAAACGGCTCCCTTTCGCATTCCAAAACGCCATGTGTCACGCTTCTTGTTGAGCTGCGCTACCAATAGGAGATAAGATGCCAAAACTTTCGGAGCTGACAGTCTGACAGAGGAGAACTTTACATTTTACTTTGTGCCATTACAGAAAATGACATGAAGACACATGATGAGGAAAACATTGATTGATGTCTGGAAAGCCTACAGCATAATAATAATAATAATAATAATAATAATAATAAATAATAATAATAATAATAATAATAATAATAATAATAATAATAAATAATTGCTATTTAAATACTAACAAGGGCCTAAAACTATGACGTGGATGACTTGCGCATACTTCCTCGTGCAGTATTAATTAGCCTATTACTGTGCATTGGTGACAGAAATGCTCTGAGCTTTTAATTAGGACCGAGCGTCTGCATGAGTGCACAGGAGAGGAGAGACGAGGAGAGGAGGAGAGAGGAGAGGAGAGACGAGGAGAGGAGAGACGAGGAGAGGAGGAGAGAGGAGAGGAGGAGAGAGGAGAAGCAGCTCCTCCGACTCCATGGACATCTCACAAACATCATGTACACATCTCCGTGCCGTGCCTCGTGTCTCTCTTTTCCTGTTGTTAAAGATATTTATTTGGTAGGTAAAAAAGGGAAAAGGTAAAAGCAGGGACTGGGATGCTGAGTTCATTATAATGTTGAGGAGTCCGCTTCTGATCAGAACGTACCCGTACTGGTTCAGTCAGCTGTCCTGTATCCATCTCTCTTTCTGCTGCTCTCATTTCCCATCACTCCCTAACTACAGACCCTGTGAAATCACGCTCGCTGCTGAAGTCTAACAGTCTAACAGTTATTACAGTTTAATCCAGGTCTCCATTTTGAACTGGCCAATGGATATATTTAATGTGAAATAAAATATAAAGCTCAATCCTATACACTTGTTTTGTGGCATGTTTGGCACGTTTATTGTTGTTGTTATTATTATTATTATTATTATTATTATTATTATTATTATTAGTAGTAGTAGTAGTAGTATTTAAACAGATTAAAGGAAGAAGTCTGAAGATAGTCATTTGATTCAAAGCGCACTTCCCCCCCCCCTCAACTGACTCAGACCCGTAATCAATTAGATGTAAGATTATAATTCATGTTTTTACATGTCAGCCTGAATCACTAACCCTTTCCTCACTCAGCGTCCCACAGGACAACTGGGATTAAAAGGGGTTAAACATGATGCCGCGTGCCCCCGTCGCCTTTCCACTGTCCTCCTTCGAAATTTATTTCAAAAACTCTGTTAATCTGCAGTACACAACATTGGCATTAGCATAGCCCGGCCTCCTCATAAAAAAAATCCAGCTCATTTAATTAAAAAATGTAAATTTACTGTCATCCCAGGGCTGGCGATTTAAGACAGCACCAGGCTTTTTATTGCTTAAGACATCAAGTTGATTCGCTTGTTGCTAAACTGTGATGAAGGTTATCGAGGGCTACAGACCTTGACTCATGTGTGTGTGTGTGTGTGTGTGTGTGTGTGTTTCCCCCTCCTTTCAGCCCGTAAAGGTGCTCACGGTGGATTAGAACTACACACTCAGACTCCAAAGGGAAAGGAAAGCCATCGTAGAGAATAACGAGTCATAAATTTATGTGCAGTCTGAACAGAGTGCACAGAACTAAAAAAAGGTACGTCTGAAAACCAAGGCTGTGTCTTTGGACCTATTCAGTGTCCTTTTGAACGTTAGGTATCAGAGAACCCACAGGGAAAAAAATAACACATTAAAAAATAATAAAACCTACTCGGTACGTCTGGGGGTCTTGCTTTAAAAAAAACAACAAGCAATAAACAAAAGATTGATTCCCAGAGTTCTCTGTGCTTGTTCGAGTAAGAGCGGACATAAACTTTCATTTTCTGCTTTTCTCAATTCTTTTTTTAGGGCTTCTTTTTAAATACGTCGAGGACTTGAGCATTGATTGTGTAAAAAATGAAAACATAAAATGAAGCCAGCAAGACAAACATAAAGCTTAAGAAATCACTCATAGTACTCAAAATGCACTTAATGCACACACACACACACACACACACACACACACACACACACACACAAAAGGTTCATATTCGTAATGAATCCAAAATCTATACGATAGGCTTTATACACAGAAAAAAAAAGGTTTAACTGTCTTGTTTGTGTTGAACGAAATGAAATAAAAATTCAAATCTATATTATTATATTCTGGAAAAATGCCACATATCTTTTCTACACTAAAACCAGAGCATAAATCCAGATGTCATAAAAATACATAACTAAATGTGTACATAATTTAATAAACAAATAAACAAATAAATAAATTATATATATATATATATATATATATATATATATATATATATAAAATCATATATAAAATCATATATAAAATCATATTCAGACGCGTTTACCTCTGTATGCACAACACAAACTAAACCCAATCGGAGATTTGATTCGTAACACTATAAAAATGAATATAAAGAACATTTACAGGATTGAAAAGTTGCAGGACTGCACTGAAACGTTTCCCGAGGCATTAAAGCGTCCTAAAAACATCATGGAAAACAATCCCAGAAGTTATACTAAGCTCTAGAGATCAGTTTCACATGCGCCGAAATATCCCTAAACGGCGGGATGCGGGGATAAAGAGTGGGATATCACTTGTTCTGCGTCTGTACATGTGTCAAAACAAAGCCGGCACAACAGTTTGTTTGTTCAATCCCCTTGGCAACAAACCCTTAGGCCACGCCGAGCACTTACAGATCACATACCTGTGTGTGTTAAGTCTATCCTTTATCCTGTTCCTGTATAAACATGTTATTTAATGTAGAAAAATGAACAAAACCAGATAAACATATACATCGAGAGGGAGGTGGGCAAGTTCAGAGAGGAGACCAGGTAAACATGGCAGGAGGTACGCCAACAACTGGGCAGTCCTATATAAAGAAATAAATTGAGGGACTTCCAGGTATAAAATGAAAGCGTTCCGAATTCTGATTTCTCAGGCTTGTCGAGGGTCTGTTAGATATTTTTGAAAGTACTGAAGGAGGAAAATGGAGAGGTGAGGGAAAGGATCATATTTAATACTGTAATCAGCCCCGGGATCTGTCGCCCAGTTATAAATAAAGGCGCAGAATACACACACACACACACACACACACACTAAAACACAAGCAACTTCCCCATTCGAGAAACACTGAATATTACAGGCGTACCTTTCATGTGAAACAGAGAGTTAGGAGAAGAAGAAGAAGATGAAGAAGAGGAGCACTTACCATATTCAGGAGAGTCGAAGTTAAATCCTCCCAAGCATGTAACTTTCATAATACAACGAACGCTGTGTGAAAATCATCAGAGAGGAATCTGGCCTGCGGGAAATTCAGACTAGAATAAGTGGGCGATAAAGAGTCTTTTTTTTTTCTCTCAATCATGTACTAAACTCCTTGACATGTAATCTGTCAATAGTTTTCAGGCGAGATAATGCCGGCTGCCACGGGTGAAGTTGATTGGCAGCTCGCTCTGGCCCCTCCTCCTCGCGTTGATGGGGGGGTGTGTGGGTGTAGGTGAGAGAACACAAAGATGGCCCCCTCATTCACTCTCTCTCTCTTTCTCTCTCTCGCTCTCTAGTTTGCTCATACACTCACTCATACACACACACACACACACACACACACCCCAAGCAGTTGGTGATAGGAAATTACGGAAGAGCAGGAACTGGAGCAGACTTTTTTTTCCCTCCTCCCCTCAGTGGGCTGGGCTTTTCGTTCTCTGCGTCCTACAGGCTGTCCCACACTCGAGGGGAAGGGCCCAGTCCATCCCCATGCAAATGAGCAAATATGGAGGGAGGGAGCAGCGGAGGTTTCGAAAAAAAAAAAATGTCTGCATGGCTCATTACATATTTTATATACCAGCATTTCTACCACCAAACAGAATTCTCTCTCTCTCTCTCTCTCTCTCTCTCTCTACATATATATATATATATATATATATATATATATATATATATATATATATATATATATATATTTATATATAAATATATAGATGAAAATTATATATATATATATATATGTATATATAATTTTCATCAGAGGTTCGTGCTTGGCATCTGAGCGGTGTAGGGAGTTTTATCAGACTTATATTCAAGAAAACAGGAAGTTTGTCCTCGGTGAAATTTAATAACTAGCAATAAACTTCAGTCCCGGATGAAAAGTTGGGAAATTAAAAAAATAATAAAAAATGAAAAAGGGAGTCAGTTATTCAGAAGTGCAACGGGGATATAAAATAAAATATGAACTGTGAGAATGTAGAATAGTATATCACATAATGTTGAAATCTTTTCTTCAAAAAAACAAGCAATCTAAAACCGCTGTCTTAAAGGTAAAGCTAGACATCAAGCTACGTGGAGTAAGAAACCTGATCTGAGAACAGTTGGTTGTAAATTATAAAGAGAAAAAAAAAACCTATATCCTAACCATCCCCCGAACACTTGTCCCTCCCTCCCTCGCTCCCTCGCTCCCTCTGTCCGTCCTTCCTTCCTTCACTCGTTCCCTCCCTTTCTTTTTCACTCTTCCCCTCCTCTCTGTCTGTCCCTCTGTCCCTCTGATAAGGTATCAGTTTTCATTGTATTTTCAGGTGAAATGATAAACGCCGGTCGTTACCAGGTGCCGATGAATTCTTTATAAGACAAGGCCCTTATTTGCCTGGCAGTTTCTTCCATCGTGGCATGCAAAGTGCTCACAGAACATTTTCACAATATTTCCCCAATCAGCATAAATCCACAAAGTGAAATGCGGTCCTTTTTTCCTTTTTTTTTTCCTTTTTTTTTTTTTTTGAAGTTCTGGACACAAAGACACAAACAAGGAAAAGCACAGAGTTCGAAGTGTGTAGTTCCGCGAGAATGTTGTTCAGGAGTTCTGCTATGGACGCAAAAAAATGAACAAATACAAAAAAAATATAACAAAAGCACTGAGAAAAATGTCTCGAAAAGAGGAAATGTATATTTTAGGTGATGGCCTATAATTCTGTGAAATGAGTCAATCCCTAGTTCCTGTTTGCTAACTGCTGTCTCACATACAGTATACAGAAAAGGTTGATTCAGTAATTAACAGAATGAGTCATAATCAAACAATGGTCACATGTTCCCACCTTAAAGCAGCGAGAGCGCATGTCAGTTCCGCTCTGAGCTTTAGATTTTGCAGTAAAACCACAAATCCTCTTAATGAATCAGCCACCTTTATCCCC
>JAFFST010045675.1:61927-75171 GCA_022414735.1 Noturus placidus | reverse complement strand
GAAATTCAGCAATTTTTTTTTTTTTTAACCTTCAAAGATGCTTTGTATTCGGCTGTGAAACAAACAAATAAATAAATAAATAAATAAATAAAGACCCATCTGGGGAGAGGGAGAGAAAAAAAAATCACTAAAGCTCTTTTGGTGTAATTGGCTGAATAGCAAGGGCAGCAGAAAATTTACAGGCAGACGCCAGTGTGAAGGGGAATGGGTCATGGCGCAGAACCTAATGCTCGGCCTGATCTCAGATCTGCTTTACGCTTTTACTTCTGCCACCCACAGCCTCCTGTATGACTCCAGACATGTCCAAACAGCATGCAGTAGTGCCACACGTACACAATGCACCGAAACGGAAGTCCAATCAAATTGCGAGGATGTGGTAGCTGTTACGAGTAAAGATGTCACGGACAGCGTGAAGCTGAATCTGAATCTGAGACAAGAGCACCTTGTTCAGGCTGCATGCTCCTGAAAGGGTGAGGTAGGATGGGAAAAAAGCACTGAAAAAACCCTGTGGATTTATCTTTCCCACAGGTTTTCCATAAAATGCCAGACCAGAGGAAAAAAAACAAAAAAAAAAACAGCCCATGTGACTAGCATGTGGGTCAGGCAGATAGCGAGACGAGCCGGGTGCAGTAAAGGAGGCGGAGTTTTCGATGGGCCTGTTGAAAATAGCAAGCAGCAAGCAGATTAGATCAGATTCCTATATGTTTCAGAAGGACTCGATTCACACGGACATACAGTCTGAGGTCAGAAAAACAGCAAAACGGCGAGCTGAGAGACAGATAAAGAGAAAGATAAAGCGAGTCTGTTTTGTTTAAACAAAGTTATAAAAGCCATAAAACGCTCGGGTGGGGCAAATCAAACAAGCACCTTGTGCATGTGAAAAGCATGAGAATTGACAAAGTGAAAGAAATACTGTACAGTAAGTGTGTGTAAGCATGAAACCGTTTCCACTGCCACGCTGTTTGTTTTAAACTCCAGAGCTTCAAGAACCTGAGTGCACAGTAGCTGACAGCTGGTTTGGGCAAAGACAGGAAATATGACACCGAGTGTCGGTTGCTGAAATAAATGTTGAAAACGCCGACTCCAAGTCCTGTTCTGACCAAAGCAGAAGATGAAACTCAAGCTTGGACTGAGATGAGATCAGAGACCTCTGGGATCTCCCTCTTGCTCATGCCTTTTCCGTGCAGTTTGTTTGACTGTGCTCAAATACACAGAGAGCAATAGAGCGGTGGCCATTTCTGTCCTCTATCACAGTGGACACTCCTGTAATGAATGAGGTTCCTCTAAAAGACTCGCTCTCAGACTTCGAGAACTCGTTTCATTTCGTGTCGGACTGTTCTCTGCTGCAAACGTCCTGGCTTGCTCTAGTGACGCTGGACTCTCATCAGCAGCATGACTGCCTTACACTTTCGGAAAAGGAAGCAGATCTCTTGAGGACACATTACCCCCAACTCCCCCCCCCCCTCCACATATGATATCAGCTTGTCAGCCTTGACCTGAGAGTTATGTCAGGACGATGGAGATGAGCCATGTCTTTTACAGCGTGTGGCTCTGTGCTTTTGCACATTTGAATAGGAAAGGCAGAGGTTTCAGCAGGTGAGCAGCCTGATGTCGTCGTCTCTTTAAATGACCTTGACCACTCATTCAACCAAATCCTCCATTTTGTCATGCAGTGTGTTTAGCACAAAAAAAAAAAAAAAAAACCTGACGAAATGAGCCTCGTGACCTTTTCGCTGCCGAAAATTGAGATATCGGCACTGCTGTTCATCATTTAAACACTTTTTCTATAAATACCAGCATCCAATAGCTTTGAACGTCCAGGCTGAACCCATCAAAGCATGACACTGTATCTGTCCTTTACAATAATTATTGATCAGACACCACACCAGCCTGTATATAAGGGTCTCTTTCAATTGATTTTCCACACTCGGGTAGAAAAATAAAATAAAATTATATATGTATGTGTGTGTGTGTGTACATACATACATACACACACATATATATACACACACAGACAAATAGCTCATATGAATTAAAGGCTGTTTTGCTTCAATTTATCTAAGCAACCAGACAATAATTTCCAGTTACCAGGGAAACGTACTAACACAGCTTCTGTGTTGCTCAACAATCAATTAATTTTATGCGTTGCACTGTTGTTTACCCTCCCATTAAAACCTGAAAAGTCAGTTTGCCGCTCTTTTTTTTCCACGCAGCGCTCCACTTTTCAGGGTTTTGTTGAATAAATCCTGAAATACAAAAGAGCGGGACAGAAGAGCCAGGTGGCTGTGTGCAGTCGAGCCCCATAGGCAGAAACGGCCTTTTGTTACGACGCAGAAATTCAACAAGCCATGTCCCATTACCAATAGGAGCACTGGTTTTGATGAAAGAATATGTTTTATTGTTGTCACCATAATGACAGTGAAAGTCATGGCAGAGTGCTCACGTTATATCTCTTAGACATCATACACACTCCTCCGACTCGTACTCTGGATTGAAGTCGTTCGTCCATTCAGCATGCTCACTGCAGAGTCTGAAAGTGAAAGGCCACGTAACAGTGACAATACGTCACGCATGAGTGTTAATGGCGTTCGAAAACGGATGACAATCTGGCATTTAAGTGGGAAATAACTGGAACTGGAAATAAACAGAACGTTTACAAATTGAAAACAAAGCAAGGAAATGGTAAACATCTTGAATATTCTGTATTCATGAAGGATTCTACACTATTACTTGGTCACTATGTACATTTAAGCAAATGTGTGCTATTGATCATGCTAACACGATTGTCCTTGAGGATTATCCCTTGCCGTGAAGTACGTGCTCAGATCACACTAAGCTGGATTTGATCGACAGGATTGACACAAACTTCTCAAATACATGCGCTGTAAATATTTCGAATTACCGACATTTGCTGGATTTTGTGTAACAGTACATGGAAGTATTGAATTCTTTCCAAACTACAGCTCTAATGTACTTATGAATAACGTTTTATGTTTAGAGTTGCATTAATTACATGGAACATCTGCGAAACAAGTTAGTTCCTTTTTTTTGTACTTATGTTCTAACTGCCATAAACAGTTGTTCATTCACCACACTCTATTGTTTACTCTCTCTCGAAGATAATAAGACGGGAAAAAAAAAAAAAAACCCCACAGCATGTCATGTTAGAGACGAAAGGCAGTGTGTTCTGTCCTGAAGACTTTCTCATATTGGAAAGCTGAAGCTCTGACACTGAAGACTCCTTCCAGAAACAAACATCTAAATAAAAGTCTCCTTAAAGACTTATTCATCTTATCAATTATGATATGGTTATTGTTAATTAACAACACAAGCGTTGAATAAGTTTTAACAGGAAAAATAGAATTGCTATCTACAGTGACTTATATTTAAATAACAATCAAATATCAACATAGTAACATCCATCCATCCATCTTCAACCGCTTACTCCTTTTCAGGGTCACGGGGAACCTGGAGCCTATCCCAGGGAGCATCGGGCACAAGGCGGCGTACACCCTGGACAGGGTGCCAGTCCATCACAGGGCACAATCACATACACACACCCATTCATACTGTTGAGAAGAAATGACGCTATAAATTATTTCATGCAGTATTTAAATGTATATATATTTTCCAGTTCAGAAATACAAATCATTACAGACTTGTATACATGAACACTCACTGAGCGCTTTATTAGGAACACTGGGGAGGGCTTGCGTAGGGCCTTTCTCTCTTTGCTCTCAAAACAACCTCATTTTTTCATGGCTTTGAATCCACATGGATTCTTTTAGGTTCTGGTCCATGTAGACATGATTGCATCTCTCAACTCCTGCAGATATTTCATAGATGCTGCGAATCTCCCGTTCTACTACATCCCAAAGGTGATCTACTGGATTCAGATCCAGTGACCGGGTTGGCCACTGAAGAACATTGAACTCATTGTCATAGAATAATCATGCTTTGTGACATGGTGCGTTATGGTATTAACATGCCAAAGGTGTGCCAAGAAAACATTCCCCACATCATTACACCACCTCCACCAGCCTGGACTGAATCTTGGGTCGGTGGATTTATACTGTTGGCACCAAATTCTGACCCTGACATCTGTATGGCTCAGGTGAAATCGAGATTCAGTCTTCAACTGTCCAGTTTTGGCACACCTGTGCTCACTGCATCTTCAGCTTTTATTTCAATGCTGCCACATGATTGGCTGATTACATAATTGCATGAATGAGTAGCTGCATGAATACAGGAGGTCCTAATACACTCTGTATACAGTATTTTCGAAGAATGTATATCAATAACCATCAGGCACTTTTCATATATACAAACATATTATAACCTGTCTAGAGCTGTAACTCCCGAGACCAGTATGTAGACACAAACTTGCACATCTACCCTGAATGGGTACAATAAAAGTACATGAATGTGTGTGTGTGTGTGTGTGTGTGTGTGAGAGAGAGAGCGGGTTTCGGGTGAGCGGGTGGCCCTGCCGTACACCCACACACACACACACACACACACATTATCATATCAATACACACATGTGCTGGCTCTCATTGAGCTGAGGAAGCTCTGGGCTCCTCATACAGCTCTGCTGTGCCTGATTTGTCTGTTACACTGTGCTCCACACTCAGATGGACATGAATAGAAATAGTAATAATGCTCTAGCTGTATGATAATGACCTGTGAATCATGACTGCAGTGTTTTTCTCTGGAAGTCAGCGCATGCCGGATAAGAATTTGTTTAAACCAAATCGCTGTGTAGAATTCGTAAAGACGCACTCGTCAGAGCTGGCGTATCGTGTGTTCATCGAAAATAAAACGCGACAATTCAAACGGCACGACGAGATAGAAGATAAAATGGTCTCAAGCTACGTCGACGTATCATTAGCGTCTCTTAAAACCCCGTTAGCTCTCCAATACGGCAAATACGAATAAAACTCCCTTAAACGCTCACTTCAAAGACACGCAACACCTTCAAGCGGCTTTCAAAGTTTCTCAAAGCCTCCCAGTCCGAGGGAGTCTTTTTGATTGGAAATAATAAGACGCTCCATCTTTCAAAGATGTACTTTTCCTAAAGCATTGTTGATTGCCCTGTGTCCATTACTTGGAGGGATTATGATAATATTCCACATTGTGCTCGGCGTGATGCACAGGAAATTCAATACTCAAAAGGTTAATGCAATCAATTAGGATGACAAAGGAGTAAAGTAAAACGCTCCTGCTTGCTGAGAAAAGCGCACGAGAAAGGGAGGGGGTATTGAAAGCTTGAATAGATCTGCTGAGAGAAAAGAGGCACTCAAAATTAAGAGAGAAAAGGAAAAAAAAATGTCATCTATTTTATTTATATATACTCTTCAAAGCCGAGCGCTCGTCGCTCGCTCACCGTCTCACGCACACAGGAGCAGAGGGAGGGGCAGAGAGACGTGGAGAAATATTTATCCTTGATGTTGTGCTGTAATATTATGGGTGATACGGAAACATTCCTGCTTTTCGACGGTAAACAGAAAGACGATCTGCAGCAGGATTTGTGCTGCGTAATTGCTCAGGTTTCTCTCCACCTTGCTGATGTATTCACAGCCATGTTTTTTTTGGGGCTCAATATTTGAGTTTCAGGCGTACGCAGCTGTCATGGCATGAATATGAACAATAATAAAAGCGGCGGAATTAAAAAGACAATCCGTTCGCTTCTGAAACGAGACAATAGCCTTTATTATTTAGATACATGCTACACTGGTGCGCAACACAAAGGATTCCTATCATTGCAGATAAATGGATAAAGTTAGATAGCAGTATTGAGCCGTAGAACTATTGTGATAATCCATATTACCTTTTCAGCCCGTGGCTCAGTCTATCAGAGGGAGACAGCGATAATTACATCTTAGCAACTGTCTGTTGTGATAAAAAAGCACAGAGAGACACTGTAATGTTGCTCTGCTGAGAGGCTCGTCTAATTTCTCACCAAGCAGAGGGGGATTGTGCAAGACGTGAGAGGTAAAATACACCAGATCCAGACAGGAGGAGACCACACCTGTCTCTAACACGGCCAGGTGTGACAGTGGTAATGCCTGTGGTTCATATTTTTGTAAGGAAAAAAAAGTGTAGGAGTGTGTGGGGGGGTTTATTATGAACTTGAGAGGTTATGATGATGATGATGATGATGATTGGATGCTGCTTAAAACATTAGTTTTCAAGCACGGAGTCTAATTAAAGTGACTGTAAGGTCTGATTCTCTGATTTAGCTGTTAACACGAACAGCCAGACATTGTTGCGTGGCACTCTAAATAATGAGACATTGTTTCTGCAAACCTTGCAGATGTTTCAACATGAGCTCTCAATGGCTTCATATAAAGAAGGACAAGGCTAAACATCTCATTTGACGGATTTCTGAAACCTGTGCCCAGACTCATTCTAGTTAGCATGAGACGATAGCAAGGGCCGTCTAATCCACTTTTCACCATTTGACCTACATCGCATTTTTCTGTCGCAGCATTTTGCAGGGCAACGGCCGCGTCACGCAGACAAAGCCTCCGATCTGCTTTGAAGTGGTTTTTTTTTTTTGGGGGGGCTCCAGAAAGGCGAGAGAGGACAACGTCCCGAAAGCCCTGCCGGTCCAGAGAGTCTCGGTCAAAAGAGAAAAGAAACACAAATACTTTGAGCGCAAGGGGACGCGGCGCTCCCGTGCGCTCTTCCTGCGGCCTGAGCGCATGGCCGGGGGGAGCCCTTTCACAAGGTGGCGGCCGTGATGGATGGGCTCAGAGGAAAGTCTATTCACATGGAGATGTTACATCATAAATATTTACACAGGGCTGCCGTTTCCATGTAGGCTCGGCTTGTTTTGACACACTGGAAAAAATATCAAAGGCCAAAAAATAGAGAGAAAGAGAACGAGAGAGAAAATAGGGCCTGGGCAAACAAAAGAGCTGGTGATAGAGGTTGTGTTTTTTTTTTTTTTTTTTTTTGGATGGATCGTTGTTCAAGGGGGCGTGGAGTGTGGGGGGCATTCAAAGCTAAAGTTTCAGCAAAAAGAAGTGAAATATAATATAATGGCAGAATGCTTTGCCTTTTATCGGTCCAATAAGCAATTAGCATTGGGTTGCATTTTAGGACCATGACATATTGAGAAACGCAGCTCTTTACATACATACTACTAAATGGGGGGGGGGGGGAGGGGGGGTTAGTCATATAGCGTATAGATATGCAGTATAATATAATCAAACACTGTTGAGCTTTAAAAAAAACACACACACCAAAAAAACAACCAGGCAAAAGGGAGCTGCCTGCTTTTTTATGTTGTTTTAAAAACGCCCCGACTGATTCTTCACAGCTACAGCGCAATTAAAAGCCTCCAACTCCCTGCAGAAGCCCTGAACCAATGAAAACAAATTTGGCAGTTTAATTTTCTTCCCACTGTTTGAGAGGGAATCCATTCTGGGAGGCTCTTACTCCGCACCCGCCTGGTCTCTGGGAGCTTTGTGGAAAAGAGAAAGGCACGCAGGCCCCATGTTGGAGCCAGTTGGGCTTTCTGATTAGCTGAATTAAATATATCAAAACCCAATTAAGCTAACTATACTCCAGCCATTCAGGTTGTGGCGAGGGGAGAATTGGGTCATGATGCACAAGCTGCCTGGCTTGGCACACTCTGCTCTCCGAAAGCCAATCCTAAAGAATCCTAAAGCATCTTAGGCCAAGACGTGGCAAAAACATTGTTTTCATCCTCAGTGAATACACAATAGACGTAGAACATGTACAGACACAGAATATACGCTGCGTATATGAGTTCTAGATGTTGTTTGGTCGTGATTGATGCTGCGACTGCATGACTTCCTCTCTGCTGACAGACACTGGCGGGACAAAAGGCTGTTGTGTGGCAGAGCCGAGCTCTCCGAGTCATGTTATCATGGTCAGGACAGCCATTCGGGTCATGAGGATGACCCCCGGTCTGACATGAGACAAAACACAGCATCACTCCTCCACACCCGTATCTCTCCTGACTTTGGAGCCAGGGGCAAAGCCAGCGCCTGAGTCCCCAGTGACAAGACTCAGCAGAACTGCCGAAAATCTTCTTTCAGCTTGTAACTGAATCTGATAACATCGTGGTCTACGATCTCATTGAACCGTCCAGATGTTTTGAGCTATTCTGTCAGAAAACTGTAGAGTAACATGTTGATGGTCTTGTTACATAAATAAGGAGTACAACACTTTGGGGCATGCTGTTATAGGAAACTAATCAATGATGAGGCGGCGTAATGCAACGCAATGCAAAGGTAAACACCTTAAATGAGACTGACATCATATTTTGATCCATATATAGTTAGATTTAATACTGTTGAAAGTCCGCCCAACAAGTACTTGTTTTCACTTACGTTAGAACAGCTATAAATAACTAATCGTTCCCACACCTTTTTCTCTGTCTTCAAAAAAAATGCAGTTTATCATGTTAAGTAAGTCCTGTGTCCCGAAAACTCCCATGTCAGAAATCGTCCAAGCCGACTGCCTGTTACAAAATAAATGTTAAATAAACATCTCCTTATGGAAAGCTTCGTCATATCAAATATACACGAAAAAAAAGTATTAGCATATTTTTTAATCCATTCATTATTAGTCTTAAATTATGTGGCGCATTTGCCGTACAAGTCCCTGTGAATGAGCCGTTACGGGCGGCTGTGGCTCAGTCGGTAGAGCGGGTTGTCCACTAGTCCACTAATCGTAGGGTTGGTGGTTGGAATCCCGGCCCGGGTGATCCCATGCCGAAGTGTCCTTGGGCAAGACACTGAACCCTAAGTTGCCCCCGATGGCAAGCTAGCACCTTGCATGCAGCTCTGCTACCATTGGTGTGTGAGTGTGTCTCATTTGTAAGTCGCTTTGGATAAAAGCGTCTGCTAAGTGAATAAAATGTAAATGTACTATAGAAACTAATAGCTCATGGTTTTCATTACATAGTACGACAGTGTAATATTAGGTAGCATGTGACTTGCTACTAAAATCAAATCGCAACTGTAGCTAAGCTAGCTAGCATTCAAGTTGTATGAAATTTATTGGTGTGAAATGGAAAGACATGAGGCTGACTTTGTAAGAGTTTTGAATTTCTAATGAGGTCAGGTTGGTTTTGGCTTACTGTTCCACAACTCAATGGCATCCTTCTGTAATCGCTGCTTAGCAATATTTGCCCACAAATTTGACTTCTGTCTTGAAGAAGCATCATCAATCAGTAGGAGGCTTGCCCAGTATTCAGAAACACAGATGCATTGTCGGTAAATTTCTTTAATCTGGCTCGGATTGCTTGGATTTCAGTTTTAATTGGATATTTACAGTGACATGCTTTGCCCAGATAATCACAATTCATTCTACACTTATATGAGAAAGAATGTGACACATTCCAGCCGCTCCCTGTAAGTTAATCAGCCAGAAGGAAGAAAAAAATGCTGTGAAACTAATAACTAATTTGTCAATTTTTACAGCCCTGGCCACATTGATCCTGCTGTAATACTTGATTTTCCTGTGGGGGGGGGGGGGGGGGGGGTTGAGAGGTGAAGACGGTTATTACTCAGAGCTCTTGGTTTGTCCTACCTTGTTCTGTCTTTCTGACGAGTCACTCCATTCACAGGCTCATTTCATCTGCGAAAACAGCAAGAGAAGAGCAAAACAAAGCCTTCGATTAGTCACAAGGCAAACATCTATTCATAGATTCGCTCATAAAACACACTATTAACTCCACGTATGGAGCCGTAAGCATTGCTGAAGGCGCAGACATTTGAGGGTGAGCTGTAAAAAAAAAAAAACCTAGCACACACCAAAGCAGGAGATTCTGTGACCCCTATCATGACCCCTCACACACTCGCTCAGTGTGACATCACACTTGTTAAACCCTGACAGGTGACGACTCTGCGTTTTCCTTTCGCGAGGAGCAGGTGCGCCATCCGCTAAACCACTTTTGCAAATATTTCAGCACGGCTTGCCGATGATAATTTGCTTAGAATCAGTAATCCTAAAATCTGATTGAGGGGAGGATTTTATTAGCCGATATGACCTTGGGCAGCGCGCATTAGCCCAGGCCAGCGCTACTCTTATATTACACCAGGCAGTAAAGCCAAGTCGACTGTGACCACTTTCTTCTGATTCCTTCATAAGCAAAACATCCACACAGTGTTTGCTCCTGCTATATATATCATATCTATCTATGTGTATGAGCAACAGAGCATGCACCACACACAAAACAGTGTATCATGTCATAGCTGTAGATGTTAGTTTTTCAGTAGATATTGTAATTTCTGTGCATAGTGTGCTTTTTAAGAAACGTTGCTTATGTTTAAACCCTTCAAATCTGTGATGGCGCCCATACCAAGTAAGATCATGTCTTGTATATTGTCTAAGAATTCATGAATTATTTGATGTAGAGATGTAAACCATGATGTCGTCATGGCTGTAAATATATTCGTCACTTCACAGTTTAGGAGTAAAACATGATGCCTTTTTTGTTGCTATTTTGTTTGGATTAAAAATCAGCACTGTGTCGAGGTTTTATTTATTTATTTATTCACTGTTCAGGATTAAAAAAAAAATAAAAACAAAAAAAAAAAACGTTAGCTGTACTTGGTATTCACACCAAAATGGGTAGGTTTGGGAACAAGGGTGTGGGTTGAATAAGCAAGACCCCAGGTGATGTTTTTTTAATTTTTTAATTTTTTAAATAGTCCACGGCTGCCAAGATCTTGTTTTAAAGCAAATAATCTGAATTAAATCTAATATAAACCTACGCGATAGCGAGCAAGGTCAGGAGCACGTTCAAACTAAGTATTGGGGCGGCTGTGGCTCAGTCGGTAGAGCGGGTCGTCCACTAATCCGCTAATCGTAGGGTTGGTGGTTCGAATCCCGGCCCGGGTGATCCCATGCCGAAGTGTCCTTGGGCAAGACACTGAACCCTAAGTTGCCCCCGATGGCAAGCTAGCACCTTGCATGCAGCTCTGCTACCATTGGTGTGAGTGTGCTTTCATGTGTAAGTCGCTTTGGATAAAAGCGTCTGCTAAATGAATAAATGTAATGTAAATATTGGAGCTCAATCATTCATGGTATATACAGTATTTTTCTGATGTAGATAACTATATGTATATAGTTCTTCTGAATTATTCTAAAATGATTGTGGATTGAGAAAGTGCATAATGGACAAACATTAAATATTGCAAATACTGTAAATCAGAAATGTGAGCGCGGTGACCTTGTTTACCTGCAAAAACTGAACATTAAACTATCTGTACTGGGGGAAAAATGTATAATAATAATAATAATATTAATAATAATAATAATAATAATAATAATAATAATCCATCTCTTTTCTGTACCACTTATCGTACACAGGTTGTGGGGAGCCTGGAGCCTATCCTAGGGGACTCGGGACACAAGGTGGGGGACACCCTGGACGGGGTGCCAACTCATTGCAGAGCACAATCACACACACACACACACACACACACACACACACACACACTACGGATAATTTGGAAATGCCATTCAGCCTACAGCGCATGTCTTTAGACTGGAGGAGAATATTGGAGTACCCGGAGGAAACCCCCGAAGCACGGGGAGAACATGCAAACTCTGTGGACACAGGTCGGGATTCAAACCCCCACCCCCGGAGGTGCGAGACAAATGTGATAATAATAATAATAATAATAATAAGAAGAAGAAGAAGAAGAAGAAGAAGAAGAAGAAGAAGAAATGTTATTATTATTATTATTATTATTATTATTCAAAAATAAAATACCACATATCTATTTGTAAAGAAGCATTTGTTGACTGTTAGACCTGTGATCATTAATGACAAGAATCTTTTCATTTTTTTTAGTAAATTCATTATAAATATCTAAAGGTGTCGGAATTATGCACATGTTTAACGTGATGTGTCTATTCTACACACACTTCTTCCTAGCAGATCTCTGCCATCTGTCCATGCCAGAGCACAGAAAAGCTTTTCTGCCTCTCTGACACACACACACACACACACACACACACACACACACACACAGTCCCACTCCCCCACCCCATGCTCCATGCACTTGAGTGACTGTGACAGCTCACAAAGTTTCCTAACCTTGAGAGCACAAGCGCCTCAAAAAGTAATAATAATTCGAACCTGGTCTCCCTACTTATTTTATATCTCCCCTCAGCAACCCAACTTCTACTCGGCAACAGTACAGTTATTAATTCATGAGGCACTAATTAGTTCTTTGTTTAATTTTGTGTTAAACAGACTGACCGGAATGATAACGACTCGCGCTGTAGCGCTTTGGTCCCATGCTGCTCCTGTTTGCTACAACAAGGGAGCATCGTGCGACTAGCATGATGAACCCAATTCCCTTCCAAGTTGCACTTCATTAAGTCAAAATGTGACAAGGAGCTTAGAGGAGGAACTGGCAGATCTGATCATACATAACAATGCAGGTTCAGTAAGTTTGGTGGTGGTAGAAAGATTTGTGGGGGGTGAAGTGGAGTGGGGGTGGAGCGATGGAGGGGGGGGGTCTATGGGAGGCTGTGCATTCCAGCATACATGTTGCTAATTTTCTATTTTTAACCCACGGGGGCTGTCTTCCATTTTCCTTTAATTGTCTTTGTTAGGAAATACAGTGTCTCTTACTTTAAACCGTGCCTCTTATCAGGTTTCTGATCAAAGCCCTATGCAACACCTCCTCATTCAAGTAAACAACACGCTTGCCCTTTTACCACAAACACATTAAGGTGAAAACATTTTTCCATTGTACATGTACTCAAGCTGACGAGAGTGTAAAATAGAAACGTTGCCTATTTCTTGGCTTTCTAACCGGAGAAACCTGCTGCATACCAGGGTTCGTGACAAAAAAGCCTATCAAAAAATAGCAATGTGTTTTTCAGCTGCCTCACGTTTCTCCTGCCTCACCGAAACATGCAGAGAACATAATTGCGAAAGTAATGGAACACATATCTGAGATTTACGATCATCACAAAGTTTTTGACAAGTTTTCAGCCATGAAATGGTGTGGCATATGTCATTTCTCACAAATAACTGAACTGCATTGCAGACACACCTGTAACGTTGTTTATCATGTTTCACGTTTACTGAGTTTCAGGGAAATGTGGATTCTTTTGGTTACACAGTATATACTTACACCACTTACACACACCATTTGAAACAAGTGTTAATGGGATGAAAATCCCTACATCACAAACACCCCTGCCTTTGATTAGATATTTCCCCTACTTGAGAATTTCCC
>JAFFST010045675.1:5000-18154 GCA_022414735.1 Noturus placidus | reverse complement strand
ATTTATCTTTTTTTCTTCTGTTTTTCTTTTTTACATGGATCTGTAAATGTATAAATACGGGAGAACGAAAGCGAATGTAATTGCTTTAAAGCACAAAACCGAAATGAGACAGAGGACAGGAGGCTAACATGGCATCATCTCTAAACTTAATGAAACAGCATCCTTTCATTTTTTTTTTCCAGTAATTATAATAAAGATGGAAAAACATAATAAATGTCTCCCAGCCCCCACCTGCTAACAGTAATTATAATAGACTCAACAATAAATGGTAAAGCAGTGCAGTGCTGCATCTTGGGAATTCTCAGGGGTCTGTGGATTAGCTCGAAAAGCCTGAATGATTAAAATACACTAATTAAAATTTTGTGTTCCTTGGTAACTCGTCTTCCAGGGACCCTTGCACCGGTAAAAGGGGAATAAATGTGACAAACGCAAATACTCCTTTAGACTCCAGTAAGCAAACATGCTTAATAAACTTTCTGTAGATGTGTTTTTATTGTCGGGTTGTTGTTTTTTTTTCATTCTAACTGAAGATCACATGACAGGTTTATCATAGTTGCATTGTTCGTTGTGTCTTACTGCACGGGAAAAATGTGGAAACTGTTTCCTGTGATCATGTCTAGGTTAAGAAATAACAAACTATGTAGGAATCCACTGAACTTGAGCTTGAAAACGAATATGAAAAGGCTCAAAATTATTTGTGAACTGCACGTCATTAATCGTAGCTTTATACAGAAGCTTAAACTTTCTAAAAACACTTTGATCATCATGGAAAATGTGTCTGTGTTAAATTAGTAAGGAATAAAACATCCATCCATACATTTCCTATACTGCTTATCCTACTGGGTCGCGGCGAACCTGGAGCTTTTCCCAGGGAGCATCGGGCACAAGGTGAGGAACACCCTTCGCAGGGCACGCTCACATACACATTCACACACCTATTCATACGACAGGGCATGCTATTATAGGAAAATAATTAATTGTGGGCTGTTACCAACCTAGAGTTGATTATTTTCCTGTAACAGCACATCCTGGAGTGTTTTATTCTTGGTATACTACAACAATTTGCCAATCCTACGTAATGTAGGGGGAACTGTGGCTAAAAGGTTAGCACGTTTGCATCACACCTTCAGGGTTAAAGGTTCCATTCCTTTCCCAAGTTTCCTCCGGGCATTCCCAGTCCAAAGACATCTCTAAATTGTCTGGAGTGCATGTGTGTGTGTGTGTGTGTGTGTGTGTGTGTGTCTGTGATGAGAAACCATATCCAGGATGTCCCGCACCTTGTGCCCCTTGTGTGTCATAGACTCCAAGCTCCTAGCGTCCCTGTGTAGGATAAGCGGTACGGAAAATGCTTGGATGGATGGCTGGATATATTTAATATTATGGAACGTCCGCAAAACAAATGAGTTCCCGGTATCACTGTTGTTGGTATCACCAGCCTCTCTTGTTTTTTTCTCTTTAAGTCTCTAAGATTTGGTGGAAAACGCACTGTTACGAAGCCCTGACACTGGAGACTCCTTCTGTAAATGTTACATAAACGTCTCCTTACAGAAAACTTCACCATATCAACGATTATACATTTTTCTTTGTCCAATAAGAACACTTTTATTATTAGTCTTAGATTTTGTGGAGTGTTTGCCATACCAGCCCGTGTGATCCATCCATCCATCTTCAACCGCTTACTCCTTTATCAGGGTCACGGGGAACCTGGAGCCTATCCCAGGAGGCATTGGGCACAAGGCGGGGTACACCCTGGACAGAGTGCCAGTCCATCACAGCAGCCCGTGTGAATGAGGTATTGGACTGGCACCCTGTCAGGGTGTACCCCGCCTTGTGCCCGATGCCTCCTGGGATAGGCTCCAGGTTCCCCGTGACCCTGAAAAGGAGTAAGCGGTTGAAGATGGATGGATGGATGGATGGATGGATGGTTAAAAGAACCTTCTGAGATGTGAGAATTCAACTGGTATAAAATCAAGCATACAACGTTTCCTTCTCTAAGCTGGAAATAACTCTGTCGCTGCTCAGACCGATGTGGTGTTAGAAATGTATAACTGCACTGTACAACATCAACAATATGATCAAGACTTGCCCAAGAGGCTACCGTCCCCCACTTCATGAGCACGATGCATTATGGATAAACAAAGAGAAGCTCCTCGTGTTTGACACACATGGAGAGAATGTCAGACACAAAAAACAACAAGATTTGATCAAAGGCTGGAAAGTAGCAGCAGTAATTATGCTACAGCCACTTCATCTGAAAGAGGCTGGTAGTCACTCCGAGCTCGACGTCTTCGTAAAGCAGAATATCATGAAAGTCGTCGTAGTGGAAATCGAACGTGTCATCGGTGTGCTGAGGGCCGTGCTTTTAAACAGGGTGCGTTTTCTTTCGGTGTGTCCCCGAGGAGCCCGTCCAGAGAGGCCTCCGGCTCTCCTCCCACTCGTGCTTTACGCTGTCTCTGTAAATGATTGTAATCGGTTGTTTTCTGTCAGCAGGGACAACGGAGCAGGATAAGACACCTTCTCCCCCCTCTTACGGAAATAGATCGAGCGAGTCAATCCCCTGGTAAAATCACAGGGAATCAAACAGAACGCAGATATCAAAGTACGTAGGATATGTCGAGGTTACTGCTGACAGCTGCGTAAGACGTGCTGGGATGTTCCAGCAAGAGCAAAAAATCCTTTAAAATGATGAAAGGCACAGACAACTATTTTGGGAGAAAGTCTTTTATGTTCTAAAGTGGCATTTTAGATATGTTGTGTGGTAAGAAAATGTTAGCGCTTGCTGGTTAAACGCCACAATGTTCTCACTTGAACTGATTCAAAGTGGCCACATTTAAGTTATGTTTTGTTTTCCTGCATGAGAAATATCCCTCCATCAGGGCTGAACAGTATCCCAGGACTATTAGGGATAAACTGAAGCTAATTATGGTTTGGAGCTGCAGACCTGGCCTGGTCAGAAGGCCCGAGCCTTCGCTGCTGAGGAGTCAAGACTACAAGCATTGCCTCGGGATGGCTGTAATCCCCACTCGTATTATTGGCCAGGCTCGGAAGATTCAAAAAGCCTGCTTACAAATTTAATTACCTTTTCAGTTAACCAGAGCTTAGGAGCCAATGACCTGTTATTTCCACAGCTAGCCAGTTTCGGGAGGGTTGGAGGAGGGAGGACGATGAGACGACTGGGCATTGGAGAACTTATTCCCTCTCTGCGCCTACCAACAGAGAAGCTGATGGCAAACCCAGGCTCCCAATGTGTCACCAGCAAATTAGATCGTCTTTATTAAGATGCAAACGGCTAATGAGGAACAAAAGCACTGAGACTGAGGTGACACATACACACCAGGTAAAGTGTGCAATATTCTGATACGCCAAGTAGAAAGTCAACTGGACGGAAAGAGATAAACATTGTAATCTGATACTTATGTAAAGTCAAAGGCTCAGATTATTGTATGTGTGAGCGCATGTGTGTGTGTGTGTGTGTGTGTGTGTGTGTGTGTGTGTGTAATGAGACAGAAACAGAGAGCAGGAGAGAAAACCGGGCGGGCATATTTGTTGTACCACAGTGTTAGCAGGGCCTCTTTACAGAGGTGCTAAAATGCGCGAGCTTTCTTTGTGGAACAAAAAAAAAAAAAAAAAAAAGTGAACATGAATCCCTGTTATACAAACTTCTGCCTCGCTGCAATTACACAAAAGAAAATGAACACTTTCAGGTTGCCGCGGTAACCTAATTGCATCAGTACATTGCACACAGGAGCCAAAGTAACTGAATTTTGATGAAAAGGCGGCGATAATTTACGGCATTGAGAAATTAGTTGCCGTGGCGACGCGTTAATTACATCTCAAATTAACAATGCAAGTGTAGTGAAATTAAATATAAATCATATTTTCTGCATAAATTACAGGGGTTGATTAGAGCGGGCGCCAGGAGAGAGAGGTTGGAATTCCAAAGGCCTGTCACATCAACCCCCCCCCCATCTCAAATCCACCCTCCCCACCATCTAACTATCATACACCCCCCCCCTTCCCCCAAACACACACAATTTCCTCTGCTCCTCTTAAAGAGAGACACGCCAGCCTCACACCTCGCACAAACACACTGCAGGAGGAGAGCAAGAAGAAGCACCGAGATCAGAACAACATTAAGGAGAAGATTTATTCTTTTTGTGCCACTTTAGACCAGTTTGCCAAACTAATGGTCACTTTTTAGATTAATATTTAAGTTTAAAATGAAACTAAATTGCCAACAATTATTAAGTATTACCCTTAGATGCTGTTAGACCTTAGCTCTGTCAGTCCCACCTTTACTAGAGACCCAGTTGAAACTTAGAGACATAAACAATGCATGGAAAACGAAAACCTGATCCAAACCCAAAAAAATAAATAAATAAATAAATAAACAAATAAATAAATAAACTAACAAGAATGACCATGAAAATGAATATCGAATGAATATTGCTTTACATCAGTCATTAAAATTCCGCCCTTTTGTGTATTGTGTTAAACAGAAGGGTTGTGTTATGTCATCATATTTTCTTTGTAAAGGGAAAGACATTTTTTGGTACCTCGATATCATTCTTGAATTCATACTGAATTCATATTCACAAGCTTCCATGTGCTTCCATGTGCAAGGAAATTCTCAGTTTGCACATTTCCATGGTTGCTGCAGTAGATTTAAAATAAATAAATAAATAAATAAAATAACTCAAACAACATTAAAATGTTGTTACGGTGATATTTAACTTAATCCTACGCAGAGCCTGTGGGACTTATGTAAGTTATTTTTGCAGTGACGTGCAAGATATTGGGCAACATATCATGTCTTTCTGTGCTAATTTTAAAAGTTAATTAACTGTATAATGAAAACACAGAAACGTGATGTGCATTAGGAAGGTTGCATTAGGACAGATTAATAAGGGAATGTCGAAGACGACATGTTTAGAACTTTGGGGCTGTAGGTGTCTTACTGTGATTGTGATAATATCCGAATTCTACTTTTTCCCAGACTCTTGTGCAGACGTCTTAGAGAAAGGTGGGGGGGGGGGGGGGGGGTAAGTTTAATGAAGATCTACGTCTGTGGTAATATGGCAGTTTGATGCTGAGTGTTATCGATAGCATTAGTTTTTATTCACAACAATGCCACATGATCCCTTTTGTATAGAAACGTAAGAAATTGAAATCTAACGTGGTCTTGAGAAACATGCAGGAGTGTGTTTTTTATGGAGATCTAGCTACTTATGTCATAGTTTTAAGCTTTGCTAATACTGCTAGGTATTAGTATAATTGCTAACTCAGATGAAGTCGGTTTAGCAACAGTCAGTGGCATTCTTCGTCATTCGTTTTCTGTCTTTTTTTTTTTATTTAAACCATATTTACTCTAATCATGATGCTTTTAAAATCACTTCAGAAATGAACCTGTAATCCGTCAATACAGTGTAGCCACGCGGTTCATAGCAACCACTTGGCACAAGGATTAAGGTCCTATATTAATGTATACTGTAATCGCAGTTTCCATACTCTGTAATATATAAAACACAGCCTGTGTGCTAGAGCAGGGGTGCAACTTCAAGATTCTTTTCTTTAGCGCTGAATAATTCTCCACTTGCAGCGGTTTGTCTCTACGTAACTCAACATCAGTAACAGAAGACAGCAGTGTTGTAATTTTGTATCTCCAGTGAACGGAGGCAAGACCAATCAGACAGGGTTTACAGGAAAGTATGTGGAAATACTCGCGTATTATTGTCATGTAACGGATATAGAGATGGATGCAAATGCAGTTAAAGCTTTATTAGGAGAGAGGCAGGCAGGCAAATCCGACTTGTACGGCAAACTCGTGGTCAAAAACAGGCAAAAAGTCAGGCGATCGGCAAACATAGTAAAACAGAACCTAAACCGGATCCAAAACCATACCATGGAACGAAATGACAGGACAGACGGCGCTGTAGAGTATTGGCGGCAAAACACAGAAACACTACTTCGCGCCAAACAAAGACACACGAGGGGTTTCAATGCTAAACGTAATCAAGGGGATAACACAAAACAGCTGAGACATTAGGAAATAACCAATAACAAGACAGGACATCAACCAAAACATAACACACGTGTCACGGTAAACAGTGTCACTGACAACGCGGGAGTACGCGCTATCGCGTGCTGCTCGCTCCGGCGCTCAGTGCGAGGGGAAATCCGTCACTATTACCGGCTGACAGGTCTCAATTCTGCCAAACGCTATCATACACAGTCAGTAAGTGTGAGCGGAATATGGATATGCAGTGATGTTTTTTTTGTTTTTTACCAATAAAGGGGTTAAAACTGAAACACTAAAATCCTCTCATGCTGAGGCAAGAAAACAAGGTGTGTAAACGTCTATGAGTTCCAAGTTATGTGAACATGATTTTAGCAAAGCTTAAGGACAGCTAACGTACTGCACTTCGCATGGCACCGGAGCAGCTAAACCCATACAATGATCGCTTAGTTGCGCCTCTCCTGGGGGACCACCACCAAACGACCCTAGTCTCGTTTATTCATTTAGCGGACGCTTTTATCCAAAGCGACTTACAAATGAGACACACTCACACACCAATGGTAGCTGAGCTGCATGCAAGGTGCTAGCTTGCCATCGGGGGCAACTTAGGGTTCAGTGTCTTGCCCAAGGACACTTCGGCATGGGATCACCCGGGCCGGGATTCCAACCACCAACCCTACGATTAGTGGATTAGTGGACAACCCGCTCTACCCACTGAGACACAGCCGCCCATTTTATCTGTCTGGTAGTCCGTTAAACAGTCATAACACCCAAGGCAAGTTTTACGATAAATCTAACTTTTTATAAAATTTTCACATTTTTAATGAAACAATTAGCTCTCACATGCAAGAAAAAAACGGCAGGGAAACCGTCTATTTAGAACTATGTGTTTAAAAGTTTTTTGATGAAGAACAATCAGGGCTCAGCCCTCAGATGATTCACAGTTCAGCTAACACCCTTGACATGAGCGTCGAATAAAATTACATTTCAATTTCAAGTACACGAATTTCAGCTCTTTGAACCTCTGGAACATCTGTACCCCTGCTCATTCATGAAATTATCCAAATCAGCCAATCACGTGACAGCAGTACAATGCATACAATCACGCAAATACAGCCGAGTCCTTCAGTTTCTCCTATTTAACTGCTAGTGAGTGTGTACTATGTTCAACTACAATTATTCCGGAAGTGCACTGCAGTTCCTCCCTGAATTCTTTTATGAACGTATATTCCAATTCTCACAATTTCTATATTCAATTCAATTTTATTTGTATAGCGCTTTTTACAATAGACATTGTGTCAAAGCAGCTTTACAGGAATATAAACACAGTACACACACAGTAAAAGTGAGAACCAACTGATCCCAACTGAGCAAGACACTTTAGAAAGCCTTTGTCCCAGCAGTCTGGATTTGGAGTATCATCAGTAACACCCAGAAGCATATATTTATGACTTTTTATCACACACACGGGAATTGTGCTCCAAATCCACAACTTGAAAATCTCAATAAGAGTGACATTTTAACCAAGGCTGAACCTGAAGAATATTAAAGCTGTTGTGTGCCAAGGCCGGACGCAAACCTACTTAGCAAACCCACATCATGTAGGCTGAATAGAGAAGATTCAGAGCATGTGAACCTGCACTGAAGGTGTGATCACTTGTTTTGAGTCAGTCTATCCACCACACTGCGGTCCCTCATGTGCGGTGCCATATCTAACCTCAGAGTGTGAAGAACAAGCCTTGGGAGTCACATCTGTTCAGGGGGCTGCTGGGAGGAGGGGGAGCACGGCACAAACAACAGCAACAGGAACCAACTTGAGCCATCTAAATTATTCATCCTCCAGATGGATTCCTTTCCTCTTGAATTTTAAACACAAACAGACGTATTCAGCACAGTTTTCGACGCTGCATCCGATGCCACCCCAAACTAAAGGTAAGGAAATCAGACATATGTATATAACTCATGTAAATTCTGTTTATTTGGACTGTCCCTTTATCCTGACCTACATTTACATTCATTCATTTAGCAGACGGTTTTATCCAAAGCGACTTACAAGTGCACACTCATGGTAGCAGAGCTTCCATGCAAGGTGCTAGCTTGCCATCGGGGGCAACTTAGGGTTCAGTGTCTTGCCCAAGGACACTTCGGCATGGGATCACCCGGGCCGGGATTCGAACCACCAACCCTACGATTAGTGGATTAGTGGACAACCCGCTCTACCCACTGAGCCACAGCCGCCCACAGCTGACCTATCACTCTTTCTTTAACACACAGGCATGGGTGGCTTGTAAACTGACCTTGGGAGATGTATTGGACCAAGCGACCTTCCCCAAGGGACAACGCCTGTCACAGAGCTGCTAAAATGGCAGCACAATCCAATAAAGTCCACATGTCTCTTTAGCAGCTCTTGGGACGTAGCTCACGATCAAATTGAATGTTTTTTTCCACACTGCTTTTCATTACATGAGTAACAATTCTGCACTGCCCACATGCCTTAGGTTTTCAACGAAGCCTTCGTAAAAGTAAAGAATTAGTCGATGGATCATAATTTACAGACACTTGGATCATTTTTCATCAAATGCCCATAAATCAGACTGACAAAACAGAGCAGAGAATTTCCTCAGGGTTAATCATCCCAGATTTCACTCAAGAGTCTCACTCTTGCTTTTTTTTTTTTTTTTGCACAAGAGATATATTTTTGATGAAAAGCCCAGAATGATTACAGCAAATTGGAGTGATTCAGCAGTACTTTTTTTAGAGCAGTGCTGTGGCCTGCCCATGCCTGAAGTCACAAACGCGTGAAAACTTGACAATATACACACTCTAAAGGAATATACATAGTCGTTTTTGGCACCGTGAGCAAAGCGATGGGAAGCTGGATGGATTCTCAAGTCAGATAGGAGAACTTGATTCTCTTCCTGTTTATGAACCCAGCTCTCTTGCTACAGGGAAGTACAGCTTGGCACTGTTCTCCATTCTTTGACAGAAGTGCTGTGATTCCTGGGATTCAGGACTCGTCCTGCAAAGACTGATATTGTTCACTTCATGCATGTGAACTTTGGTGAGATGACTTCCATGGGGCAATTTGTTTAGAGGAATTGAGGTGTGTACCTGTTCATGATCTGATATTTTCATCACAATGCTCCTTTTCTTTGGCAATGCAATTTTTTTGAAACCACACCATCTACGTAGGTGCTAACGACATACTATAGTAGGATTAAAGTTTCACAGGATACGCCCTGGTAAAATATTTTTCCAGACATCGTTGTGAAATATATTATATATATTTACACTAAACACCAAATATCACGACTTGTTAAAGTTGCATTAGTCAAGATTAGTCAAGATTGGCGCTCTAGTGGTTAAGTAGGAGAAATATGACAACACTCAGCGGGGTTTTTTTCTCCTTGAACCCACCTCACATTCCTGCCTATGTACACAAAGCATAGTCGCGGTAAAATCGGTCCGTACAAGAGTTTTGCACGGCCTTTCGCAGTGATTTTTGCTGGTAAATGAGAACTTTTAGCTGTACTTAGCTGTGTTTTGGCTGCATGTGCGTTGTGATGATATCACATGACATGTGTTGGTCCAAATCTGTGGAAAATCTGTGGTAATTTTGAAAAATTGCAAGCTCCTTTGAATATTAAGAAGTTTGCTTGATTTTGTGTTCATTTTCTACGAACGCAAAAACGCTCTTTTCTGGACGGACTGTAAAACGGATGGTTTTGTCCACTTTAATAGCAAAGTAATAACATGAATGCAGAATTCCATTCTGATTTGCTGCTGTGAGAATGATCAAGAGTGCCTTCATTGTCCTGTTTTTATTGGAATGAGCTCCCATGAGGTTTTAAGCTGAATGTCACTTTACTTGCATGTGAGTTAGCTAGCACTACATACATTTCTATGATGGTGGCTCAGAATGTATTTTTTGAGCCACAGGGCGGCTGTGGCTCAGTCGGTAGAGCGGGTTGTCCACTAATCCACTAATCGTAGGGTGGGTGGTTGGAATCCCGGCCCGGGTGATCCCATGCCGAAGTGTCCTTGGGCAAGACACTGAACCCTAAGTTGCCCCCGATGGCAAGCTAGCACCTTGCATGCAGCTCTGCTACCATTGGTGTGTGAGTGTGTCTCATCTGTAAGTCACTTGTAAATGTAAAATGATATTTCTGTAAAGCGGCTTTGAGACAATGTCCATTGTAAAAAAGCGCTATATTAATTAATTACTTGATTTATGATGTAATGTTGGCCGTTCAAACCGTTTTTGACAGATTGTGTTTACATACATGTCCAGGAGCATCTTTATTAATTCCACGTACAACTTTGTCCCATTCACCAGTAATCCATCTCCATCTTGGAATGACCAAGTACCAATGTCTGTTCTAGCTTTACTGTGTATCTAGGCATTTTTAGGGAGTTTTCCTAACATCTTATGGAGTTTTTCCTCGCCACTGTCGCCTACGTCTTTCTCAATTGGGATAAACTCACACATTTAAAATCGGCATCGCGTGTTTATATGTTTCTGTAAAGCTGCTTTGAGATAATGTCCATTGTAAAAAACGCTATACAAATAAATTTGAATTGAATTGTAAAAGTAGCTGGTGTGCACACAGCAGATTCAGCCATGGTTTCACTTCCAAACAGATTGAGATGGACGTGGAGGGAAAAGCCAATGGGAAGTCTCTATAAAAAGACTGACACGCTGTACATGTAAACACAGACGAGCATTCCGGTACGAATGACAGATGGGTTTTCTCAGCCATGCTGTATGTTTGTGGCGAAGCCACTGCTTAAACAGTGATTCTTTTACATGTTCTACAACTTCTCCAGGTTATTTCTATTAGTAACACTATTGCACCTTTAACTCTCACAAGATGCCATGCTAAGACACAGCACTCACTTAAGAGAAGCTCGTGGGCTGTATGACAGACACGTAACCTACATTACCAGCCCGAGCAACCTCAACTGGCAGACGTCCATTCACACAAACTTACTTCCTGGCCTTGGATGAGGATATGGAGATGACCTCAGTCTCAGGGGGCACCTCTTCGCCTGTACATATCCACTTCTAAATGAGCCTGATGACTTTTAAAAGGACAAAGAATCATTAGGAGAATAAGTAGCCTTTCACATATTCTTTCTGTAACGCCCCCTGAAATTAATTCCAATGCATTTACACAAAGGAGAATAGCTTTACTGGGAGAGGCAGTGGTTTAATGGTCCAATACGCTCTTGGCCCAAGTACAATTATCCTCCTATGATGGTGCAAAAAAAAGGTGGGGGGAAAATCATATGCTTTAAGGGAAACGTGGGTTCATCTGAATGTCAGAGTACATAGAAACATTTCCCATTTATGAGTAAATAAATCCTACGAATGAAGAATAAAGAAAACAACAGCAGTTCCTGCGCTTTGCACAAATACAAAAAAAAAAAATATTTTAATGCAAAGATGACACACTACATCAATCTCAGATCTTTTTTTGTCATCCAGATAAATTCTCCAAATGATGAGAACACTCAAATAAAAGAAAACAGTGAGCATTGGGTTTAGATGTCCCCTTGGATGAAACATTAAAAATGGAAAAAAAAGCTGTGATTCTGACTGAAAGCCAAGCCCGAGTAAACATCTTCTGTTCACACTCTGGTTCCAGAATCATCTTGGTCTGTTCTGCTCTCGCTACAGCACTGACACGCTCTCCATATGGTGCGGTAATACGGTGAAGTGGCTCCTAACAGTTATGTAACATTTCATGTTCTGTGACACTTTATTGTGCTTTGTGTTTGCTGGAAATAAAGCGATGCACCTGGAAAGTGCAGCGCGATGCGTTTCGGAACCGGAACCGTCCGGCGGTCCGGGAAAACCCATCAGAAGTCGAAAAATAATTCAATCTTAGGTTATAATTCAATCTTTTTTCAATAATTCAATCTTAGGGCGGCTGTGGTTCAGTCGGTAGAGCGGGTTGTCCACTAATCCACTAATCGTAGGGTTGGTGGTTCGAACCCCGGCCCGGGTGATCCCATGCCGAAGTGTCCTTGGGCAAGACACTGAACCCTAAGTTGCCCCCGATGGCAAGCTAGCACCTTGCATGCAGCTCTGCTACCATTGGTGTGTGAGTGTGTCTCATTTGTAAGTCGCTTTGGATAAAAGCGTCTGCTAAATGAATAAATGTAATGTAAATGTAGGTCGTGACGTAAGGTTTTGTCAGTAATATACTTTGACATGTCTTCATTAAGAAACCATCAAAATATTTGATCAAAATAACATGGAGATGTTTTTATTTAGGCTAATTTCTAACCTTGCCATTGCATTTTCCTGCAGAGATCAAGTTGTGTATATAAACATGCCATTAAAAATAAAACCTGCTAGCTAAGTGTGCTTTTCTCACGCAATGACTCATAGTTCAATCAAGTTTTTGCATAGCTATGTGCCAAATAAATGCCAAATGGACATACTGTCATTGACTTTGTAATCAGGTACAGACTGTCAGAACACACGACAAAAGCCGTACAACGTTTTAAAGTTGTAAATGACCTAATAAAAAGACAAGAGATGTAGCAAATGGACGTAACAGAATTAACAGACTAGTTCAGCAACAATGTTAGTGTGGATAGAGATCAATGGGGTGCTGAGACGACAATGAGGCTCGTGTTGACATGCTGTGAGTGACGTTTAGCTCAGGTAATGAGACTGATATGGATGATGCTGATAATCAAAAAGATACCTCTGGAAATTTCCTACTGGAAATACGTCATTCTTTTGAATTCGCCTGTAAATTACGTTATAGTAGAGGCTTGGCATCTTTCAGTGGAATCTTTAAATACAATGTATTGTACAATCACCTTTATTAGAATTTAAAATGCTAGAACTTCACTTCTGGTTAAGAAACATGCAAAAGAGAACCACGTTTCAGTTAAGGACAACCTATATAGACCTTTAAAATGTCCACATTCGACCATGTGAAAGGTTTTCCCAGTCCACTACCCATTTACATTTAGCAGACGCTTTTATCCAAAGCGACTTACAAATGAGACACACTCACACACCAATGGTAGCAGAGCTGCATGCAAGGTGCTAGCTTGCCATCGGGGGCAACTTAGGGTTCAGTGTCTTGCCAAAAGACACTTCGGCATGGGATCACCC
>JAFFST010045673.1:8774-22246 GCA_022414735.1 Noturus placidus | reverse complement strand
AATTGGTTTGATGTTCCGAAACACTTAAGTGTGACAAACATGCAAAGGAACAGGAAATAAGGAAGGGGGCAAGCACTTTTTCACACCACTGTAAATGTTGAACTTCTGACATGTTGCATAAGCCAATAGTGAAGCAGCTTTACATGTACCTGGGCTGGGTGTTATAGCAACACGTCAGTCAAAACCTGTGTATTTAACTTATATTTTTTATTTTCTTTTTAAAAGAGCTCTACCACTTTGTCCCTGGAAAGATATGGTTATAGTACTTTGGGCAGCTGTTGCTCTGGCTCAGGTGGTAGAGCAGGTTGTCCACTAATCGTAGGTCTGGTGGTTTGATTCCCGGCTCATGTGACTCCACATGCCAAAGTGTCCTTGGGCAAGACACTGAACCCCAAGTTGTCCCCGATGGCAAGCTAGCATCTTGTGTGTGTGTGTGTGTGTGTGTGTGTGTGTGTGTGTGTGTGTGTGTGTGTGTGTGAATGGGTGAATGAGACAGTTTAAACACTATATAAGTGCACCATTTACCATTTCAATTTTCAATTCTGTTTTATTTGTATATCGCTTTTTACAACAGACATTGTCTCAAAGCAGCTTTACAGGAATATAAACACAGTACATACACAGTAAAAGTGAGAAATTATCCCAACTGAGCAAGACACTGAGTGGAGACAATGGCAAGGAAAAACTCCCTAAGATGTTTAAGAGGAAGAAACCTTGAGAGGAACCAGACTCAGAAGGGAACCCATCCTCATCTGGGTAACAACAGATATTCTTAAAGAGACAATTATTGATCTATATGTAATCTAATATGTAATTTGTCTCAGCAATTTGGATTTGGAGTAGATGAGAGCTCCATCCAGAAGTAGGACCTCCGAGACCGATTATGCAGGTCCGGAGAGCAGAAAGGACTAGGATCTCCAACATCTCCATCAACTCATGTGTAGATAAACTCACACCCCTTCCCTTTCCCATCACCCTGCTCACTGGCAAATAAACACAAGTGTCAAGATACTCTACACACAGAAACCCAACAGCGTCCTGATTCATCTTATAACAGACTTGCAGCAATAAAATAATTAATTTGTTTATATTGATTTCAAAAGTCTGCTCAAAAGAGTTAAGTTTAGTCGAGGACACAACAGCCTTTATAAAATCATGATTAAACCCCAGGAATTAAAGCATTCACTTATTTTCATTATTGAATGTTTGGACCGAGATTGTGAGCAAAATCAACATCTTCTTATAGCTTGTCCCGCAAAATAAATGAGACGTTTTCCTGTGGGTCTCATCCCTCTGTCTGATCTGAATCCACCGCTAATCCTGTTCAGACATGACCTCAGTCACGCTCACCTTCGTACTGAACACACTGATTTTCTGTTAGCCCCTATTTACACCACATATCACTGAGAGCTTTTTACTTTTCAGTTATTATTAAAAAATATAAAATGTCTAACAAAAAAAGAATAAATACCTATCTTTAACTGTAATTTTTATTTTTAATTTAAGCTGTAAGAAATAATACATAAATAAATTTACCTGGAATGTTGTTTTAACCATCCTAAAACACCTGTTAAACACAGCTATGTTGTCTATCAAAAATAATAAAGAGATAACGAATAGACACCTGTAATAATACCTGTAGTTGATAAAAAAAGAGAAAAAAAAACTAAAATGACTGTTAAACTAATAAGAGTCATAAATTGACCTGTAGTTAAAAACTTGTAATAATGTCAACTGTCACGTTTCCCCCCTGATGGCTGTACGCAGTTGCTGCACATTTGCCGGGCATGGCGCCCTCTGGTGGCTGTGTGCAGGTACTGCGCTTTTGGTCTGCCGGAAGCAGAGTGCATGACAGTTCTCAACACGTGGACTGTGTTTACGTTTCTGTGTGTGTCTCCACCCAAGTCTGTTTGTACACTCTCAGAAGCCACTGCTCACCCGAAGTCACATGTTTCAGGCACCTGTTTCACATTATAGTTGATGAGCACTAATGTGTGTGTGTATGTGTATATATAGTCCTTGTGTTTCACTTAGACTTTGTCTTTCATTGTTTAGACTCATGTCTCTTTGTCACGGTGCTTTTGTATAGTTGCCATACTGTTTTCTTTCTGTCCATCGTGTTTATGTTGAGTAGTCTTAGTGTCTTTGTTTCGTTGTTGTTCGTACTTCTCCTCAATAAATATTCAAACTCAAGTCTGCGCCTGCTTCCACCTCAACTCCACATTCGTGACAGTCAACTATAATAGAGAGCTACCATCCATCCATCTTCTAGAGAGCTACATTTACATAAATTCATCTGTAATAAATAAATACATGTTTAAAAATGCTAAAGGTATAAATGTTCCTGTGGTTATTTTTAAACAATCTTAAAACTGAAAAAGTGTAGACCTAAATGTAATGTTTTCTCTCTTTTTTTATATAGAAAAATATTATAACCAAAATGTCAATGTAGTTCTTTTAGAAATGTATCTAAAATAACTGTCAAACAAATACTAAAAACACTTAAATGTACGAGTAGTTGCTGTTTTTATATTTATTTAAAACAGCTAGACTTCAATGTATCTGTACTTACTTTAAAAAATGCAAATAAAATAAAATAGCTGTTTAAAATGAACAGACGCACATGTACCTGTAATTAAAAATTTTAGGGAGAGTTATTTTTAAAAATCTATCATATGGCCACTTCATTCCTGACATGTTCTCGCCTGTGTCTAATCACACTCAGTCACCAACAAGGTGCCGAGAGTGCAGTGACCCAGATCTTTCTGTTGGTGGTGCTGTTAAGCAGGAATAATCTTCAATTCTCATTTGATTCTTTTTATGAAATAACAAAGTAATCAACAAAACCTTTAGTGATGCATTTGCAATTATTCATGGCCATCACTAGTAGGGAAGTAAAGAAGAGGACATCAGTACTACCGATTTTTTTTTACTGTGTGTGTATTAGAGAGAGAGAGACACACACAGAGAGGGAGAGAGAGAGAGAGAGAGAGAGAGTGTACAGAGAGAGAGAGAGAGACACAGAGAGGGAGAGGGAGAGAGAGAGAGAGAGAGAGACAGAGAGGGAGAGGGAGAGAGTGTGTACAGAGAGAGAGAGAGAGAGAGAGAGAGAGAGAGAGAGAGAGAGAGAGAGAGAGAGAGACATAACACTACTTCACATAAAACCTTCTAAATGCTGTTCGGGGCGACTGTGGCTGAGGTGGTAGAGCAAGTTCGTTTCCCACCCACATGCTTGGACAAGACATTGTACCACAAGCTTCTCTGGATGGGTGGTTGGAGACTTGCAGGTGTGTGAGTGTTATCCTGTGACCCAGATGAGGATGGGTTCCCTTTTGAGTCTGGTTCCTCTCAAGGTTTCTTCCTCTTAAACATCTTAGGGAGTTTTTCCTTGCCATTGTCGCCACTCAGTGTCTTGCTCAGTTGGGATAAATTCACACCTTTACTGTGTTTATATTCCTGTAAAGCTGCTTTGAGTCAATGTCTATTGTAAAAAGCGCTATACAAATACAATTGAATTGAATTGAGTGTGAGTGTGTGAGTGTAAATGAGAAACAGTGTAAAGCACTCTGTAGGTCCACTAAGGTTAAAAAGTGCTATACAAGTGCAGACCATTTCCACTGACAGTGCTGTAGTTAGAACCATCAAGTTAGAAATGTTCTTGTTCTCATCTGAAAGGCATGGAATGCTGTTTATGTTAGTTTGTTTGCTGGTTTTTATGTAGAGTGATGATTAAGTGGGAAAAAGTATCGATTTTTTTTTTAACAGGAAGGAAACAATGAATACATTGTGTTAGTTTGTTAATGTGTGCAAATGAGAGTAAGGGAACTTTGAAAAGAAGAGGAAGAAGTTAAAACATCGTACCACACAATGCCAGAAAAACACCTGACTAGCAACAGCACGAGCTGTAAACGCTCCAGAGACTACAGATCACTGAATGCATTAAGCAAAGCACCTCTGTGCATATCCTCTAAAAACTGTCAGTGAATGTGGAGAAACAGACGTAGACTCACCTCAGCTGCGATACTACTGTAGCTTTGAGAAGATGTGTATAGGGTTACAGCTGCCAGCTACTGAGCCACACACTGTGAGACATGTGGGAATGTTCTGCAGTGGGTGGAGCCGCACCTGGGCAGGTGATATACATTGGGGAATTTTACTGTACCGGCTGTAAAAATGTCCCGAGGTTAAAAACAAAAACAGAATGGGTTTTATATTGCAAATAAATCCTTGTGTTGATGTGTAATGCACTTGTGTAATTATTTATAATTCAAAACTCTCAAATATGACATGATGTCATATCTCTCAGATATGATACTCTCAAATGTGACGACATTATGTAGGAGGGATGAGCAGTTACCAGTTGTGTAGTAACCGCTCGTGGATTGTGTAGCTACTATAATTACCTATGATTATGCAATGTGTATATGCTCCATCTGTCCTGCGTCACTGCGGTTAGCTTTATTTTGTAGGTGGTGGTACATATATATATATATATAAAGCGTTGACATTCCACTGTTACTGAGGTGAATGTGGAATGTGTAAAAAGTAGAAAAAGAAAATAAAAGTAGATCATAATATTCTTTCTTAAACATTAGAAACAGTGTAAAACAAGTTAAATAAATAAAAATAAACTTTAAAGGGCATTGCTGGAAACAGCCCATAGTAATTAGTCATTGCATTCCATTGTTATTACTAAACACATGATCTGAGACAATAACATTCTTTTTGTGTTTTTTTTTATATATATATTTTATTGAGAAGAGAAACAAACCAACTAACACACAGCAACAATCATTCACAGTTTCTTTCTTTGTATACTAACAAAGGAAAACAAAAAAAATGACAAACAACGTAAACATATCGCAGGTTATATAGATATTGTAAAACCCAACAACAGGCACGAATATTTAAATGGGAAGCGTCTGTAACTCCATAAAATATGCAATAAAGGGTTGCCATTTATATATAAAAAAAACTTTCAGCTTTTGTCAGTACAACTCCTCATCGTACATCTCATGTTCTTGAGTTTAAAATAAACATCACGTCCTTTAGCCACTGGGCGAGAGATGGATATTTAGCAGACTTCCAATGCAACAGTAGGGAACGTCTTGCTATAAGGGATGTGAAAGTGATAACATCCTTTTGTATCGAGCTCAATGGAACTGAGACCTCAGGAATCCCAAATACAGCAATCAGTGGACAAGGTTTTAAATCTACCGTGAGAATAGTGGACATGATGGTAAAGAAACCAGACCAAACACCATGGAGATCCGGGCAGAAGAAAAACATATGGCCAAGATTACAGGAAGAGCCATGGCATTTATCACACCTGTCCTCTACGTCCGGATTTATTACAGAAAGTCTCGACTTGGACAGATGGACTCTGTGTAAAACTTTGAACTGTATAAGTCCAAGACGAGCACAGGAAGTGGTAGACTGTACCCTCCCTATAGCACGTTCCCAACACTCTTCATGTATTCACGTAGATGACAGATTGGCAAAGCTATCACAGACACCATCGGCATACAGATGGAGGAAATAGGTGGTTGTTGTCTAAAGGACCCAAAGAGGAAGCACCTACTAATTTAAAACACCGTCTAAATTGATACCAAGTCTTAAGTGTGTTGAGGACAACTTGATTATCAGTATATGGGGAGAGTTTTGTAGTTAGCGAGGAATAAAGTAAAGCAGGTAAACAGGATTCCCTACAAGGAGATAGTTCCAATTTACACCAAGAAGATCCAGGAGATTTAACCCAGTAGCAGAGTTTATGGATGTGCGCAGACCAGTAATAGAATTGAAAATTGGGTAATGCAAGTCCTCTGCTAAGTCTACATCTCTGTAATAAGGATTTCCGCACCCTTGGTGGCTTCCTACTCCAAAATAAACGTACTAATTATCTTATCCAATGAATCGAAGAATGATTTTGGCAGAAAAAGAGGAACTTGCTGAAACAAGAAGAGAAAGTGATATATTCATTTTGACGACATTGATCCTGCCAATTAGAGAAAGGGGATGGTTACCCCAACACTGAATGTTAGATTTAACCTTTGAGATAAGGGGAGTGAGATTAGGAAATTAGATAAAAGATTAGATAAAGAATGTGTCACATTGATACCCAGGTATTTAAAATTGACTGACTAAATAGAAAAAAAAAAATTGTCCAAATTTAATTTAGAACCCGAGACAACACCGAAGGTCTCCAGCACACCCAAAGCAGCAGGCATAGAGGCGACAGGATCAGTTACATATCATATCATATCAATAACAAATCATCAGCATATAGCGACAATTTGTATTCTACACAGTATCGAACTATTCATTTAAACAGGGGAGAAGATCTTAATACGATAGAGGGAGGATCGATAGCGACACCAAAAAGCAGAGGTGATAAAGGACAGCCTTGGCGACACCCACGTCCGAGAGCAAAATAATCTGAATAAATTTAGTTTCTCTGAACCCTGGCTTTAGGGGATGAGTAAAGAGGGTTAACCCAAGAAATAAACAAAATCTCCCACTCAACCCTGTCACATGCTTTTTCAGCATCTTAAGAAATCTCAGGAAGCTTAGCCGAATGCTTTGAACAACTGACAACTGACAAACTGAACAACTGACGTCCCTTTATAAAATCATTCTGCTCTTCAGATATAATATAAGGGAGTGCATTCTCTAAATGGGATTCCATTACCTTCATATTATGTTCATAATATGAACCACGGGTACGTAACAACAAACGTTCCGCCTCTTTAGTCGAAATAAGATTAAATTCTGCCTGTAAGTCGAGACACTGTTTAAAATTCTCTGGAGCGGGGATCAGTGCATATCTCTGATCGAGGTTAATGATTGCACAAGTGAGTTCATTAACCCTCGCAGTGCGCATTTTATTACAGAGAGCGGAGTAAGAAATAATCTGTGCTTAGGATTTCAGTGTCTCCCATAACAATGAATAAGAGGTGGAGTCATTCTGAGTGAAGAGAAGAAAGTCATCAAGAGAAGTGGAAATGAACTCACAGAATTCGCTGTCTGACAAAAGAAGAGAATGAAATCTCCAAGGCGGTGGGCTGCGTTTATAAATGGGAAGGTGAATATTTAATTGTAGAGGCGCGTGATCAGAAATTACAATACCCAGATAGTCAGAAGAAACTACACATGAATCAAGAATGTCGTCTATATAAAAAAATAATCAATCCTCCAATAGGAATGATGCACCTGGGAGAAGAAGGAAAACTTTTTAAGAGAGGGGTTTTGGGATCTCCAGGGATCAACGAGACACATAACATTGGAAAATTTTTAGACGTAGCAGATTGATGCAGAGTACGGGGACTAGACCGATCTAAGTTTGGGTCAAAAACACAGTTTAAATCTCCCCCGAGAATCAACAGGTGAGTATCTAAGAAAGGGAGATTGCTCAGCAATCTATTAGCAAATTCCACATCATCAAAGTTTGGAGCGTTTACATTTACCAACAACACCTGTCTATGCATTAGAGTACCAGCAACTATAATATATCTACCGTTCACATCCACAATAACGTTAGTGGAGGAAAACTGTGGCCTTTTGTTAATTAAAATAGTGACCCCTCTTGCCTTCGAATTAAAGTTCGAGTGGAAGACTTGACTCACCCAAGGGCAGTGTAACCAACCATGATCTTTAATACGTAGGTGAGTCTCCTGTAAAAATACTATATCTGAGTTTAAACATTTCACATGTGTAAAAACCTTAGATCTCTTGACAGGATTACCCATACCTCTGGCCTTCCAACTAATAAATCTTAAAGGCGTGCCTGTCCCAGCTGTTCTGGGATCCATATTACTACTAACCATTTGAATAAAGTAAACCATAAGGATATAAATATCCAATTAGACACTTTTAATGTGTTTGACAAATGTGTTTCAATAAAGCTTTTAGTGTCTGTCCATATACAGTAGCTACTGTCTACAGGTGTAGCTTGCTAGGAATAAATAGTATTTTCACAAGACGGGTCCTTCCTGTTAAAAAACCACCCTGGCTAAAGTACAACTGAGCCAAAACCAAAGGACCACTCGGCACAGCGCTCAATGACCACCCAGCCCAATAAACAAAAACTACATAGTCAATGCCCAAAACCACTGAGCCCAACACCAAAGGACCAGCCAGGACAATGCCCAGGAATCACCCAACACAACACCCCAAGGTCACCCAGCACAACACCAAGTACTACAACAACTACAACAATGTTCACCCAGCAGAACACCGAAAGTACAACAAAGAATCTCCTGGCAAAGTACTCAAGAACCATTGAGCGCAACACCGAAGTACCACTCAGCCTTGCACCTAAGGCCCACCTGACCCAATTTTCAAGAACACTGAGGCCAGCACCCAAAAATACAAAGGCAGTGCCTAAAACCACTGAGCCCAACACCCAAAGGTCACCCAGCACAACCATTAAACTCAACACCTGAGGACCACCTAGTTCAACACTTCAAAAAATACTGATCCTAACACTCAAGGACAAAGCTGCCCTAAGGCATAAGCGAACTAAGCGGCTGCTTACGGCCCCCATGGCCATCAAGTGGCCCCCAAGAGCACATGAAATGACAGCTTGATTTATTATTTTTTATATATTATTTCAAACGCAATATGTTGCAGTTATAGACATAGTGTTTTGCTAGTGTTTCTCTTGAGTAGTGAAAACATTGTATTTATTCAAACAACCAGTTCTTTATTTACCCGAAAGGTCAGTATTTTCAAGCTGTCTAATGTGTGCACAGCAGTATCAGATTTACTGACAGTTTGAGGAGCCAATAGAGTTACGAGTAACAAACTTTTTTAATACTCCTCATTTGTTACATTTATAAAACCCAAAGAAAGCCATAAAGGGGGACCAATAGCATTGATGTATGGCAAAATAAAGATGAAATATGGAGAAAAGAGGTTTCCACCCCAGCAAAAAAGCCACAAAACATGTCCCAAAAACATGACCCATTATAATGTCAAAAGTCCATTCAGCCCACCAGCCTGCAGGTGTGTACCAAAATTTTAAACACTTTTTGGTACTGAAATTACAAAAGAAGGAACCTGGTGAACTGACCAAGAAACTACTGGAAAGAATTCATTCTTCATTCGCACTCTAGGAGAGCACTATTGGCCAACAATCTCCCTGTAGGACACCCATGTTCCACACTGTCTAACTCTGTGGATTTCTTCTAGAATGTTCAGTGTCATCAGCAGCTGTCATAGTGGACACCAACTGCCAAAATCCTCACACCACTGAAATGTTAGATGCCACAACAACCTTCTTTGTTAATTGGGAAGATGTCTCAGTATAATTTATTTTTAGTACTCTCCTTTAGGCTATGCATGCTGCTCTGTAGTTACATAACCACTAATTTGACTAAGGTAAGATCATGGTTAAATTCATCAACTGGACGACTGTCGTCAGGATGTGGACCCAGCAAAGCATTTCAGTGGTTTGAACTAAGTGTTCAAAAAATCCCATGGATTTTAATAGGATGGATTTTCCTGGCTCTAGTTCTGCGAAGGACAGCTTCAGGAATGCTGGGACATTTGTTCAGGAAGAGTTTTTTCAGGTTTTTTACCAGACTCTGGCCTGATTAGCAAGCCGACTACATTACTTGTTTTTATTATCATTATTATTTTGATGATACAAAGCAGAATGTTTAAACATGATCAGACAGGAAAGTATTCCTATATTCTTCTCAGATTCAGAAAGTCTGTTCGGCACTCCTCGAAAATGTCCATGTGAAGAGGTAATTCAATTGTGTGAATGTATTTCTATTGAACACCAGGATCCGGGGTTCGATTCCCGCCGGGGCCCTGTGTGTGTGGAGTTTGCACGTTCTCCCCATGCTGCAGGGGTTTCCTCTGGGTACTCCGGTTTCCTCCCCGAGTCCAAAGACATGCATGTAGGCTGATTGGTGAGTCTAAAGTGTCCGTAGTGAATGAATGCGTATGTGATTGTGCCCTGTGATGGACTGGCACCCCGTCCAGGGTGTACACCACATTGTGACAAATGCTTCCTGGGATAGGCTCCAGGTTCCCAGTAAGCGGTGGAAGATGGATGGATGGATGGATGGATGGATATCTCTATTGAGCGAGCCAGTGGTGACAGTGACAAGGAAAAACTCCCTGAGATTACAATTAAAGGCTGTTTCCATTCAGCCATGTTAGTCACTTATGCAGATCTTTGAAAGCAAACCATCATGCCCAGCGTTTCTGGGAAAACACACCAGGATAAAGCGCTGAGTGACTGAATACTGAGTGAGAAACTCAGGTTTTCTCAAGCAATTTTAAATTGTGTGTGTGTGTGTGTGTGTGTGTGTCTGTGTGTGTCTATGCCAGAATGAATCTTGGCCGCATGAGCGATCACATGGCTCAGCTTTCCTCAACATCTCTGATCTTGCCATGGGACCAAAAGCATAAGACGTGCAGTGTGACAGATGTTAAGGTGGGTCTCGACTTACACGGCCATGACATGCATATAAGGGACAGGCGCTGTTACCGATAGCAACCATTATAATCCTTGTACACTAATCCAGCAGTGTTGTGTCTGAGAGTGTCATGTCAGTGGAGGACTTGTTTACAGCTCTGAGCGAATGAGAGAGTGTTGTGGGTTTCTGCTGATTCATGCTGAGAGCTCCACCTGATCTCAGTCCCCTGCTAAGTACGCTGTACCCTGTGTGTGTGTGTGTGTGTGTGTGTGTGTGTGTGTGTGTGTGTGTGTGTGTGTGTGTGTGTGTGTCATCTCACAGCAGTTCACTCACGCTATTGATCTCATTCTGTCTCTTCCTTGCTGCCTTTCTGTCTACATATTTATAGTCATACACACATGCAGCTGAGGAAAGTGCTGAAACACAGCGACACTTCAAATCTTAAACTACGTCAACAATCACGTGTGTGGGTGGGGGCAGGGGTGTGTGTGTGTGTGTGTGTGTGTGTGTGTGTGTTGTGGTGTGAGAACAAGGACTCCTTTTGTGTGTTTTGTTTTTTCAGGAAATGTCCGGAGATATTTTTGCAAAGATTTCTGTTTTGCTTTTGTCCTTTGTTTTGTTCTGTATTCTAGTTACTCAGATTTTTAAAATGTTTTTTTAAACTGAAATTAAACTGAAAACACTGATTTAAAGTGCACCTATTATGGATCTGAAACATGCCTAATTTTGTTTTAAAGCTCTAATACGATAGATTTAAGTGCATATAAGCTCAACAAACACTTTAACGTGCTCATCATTTAAACTGTTGACTCGTTAAATGATTCATTGGGCCGATGTGCCTCAGGTCGTAGAGCGGATTGTAGAGCGGGTTGTCCACTAATCGTAGGGTTGGCAGTTTGATTCCCGGCCCACATGACACCACGTGACTCCACATACCGAAGTGTCCTTGGGCAAGACACTGAATCCCAAGTTGCTCCCGATCGCCTCGAATGTCAGCTCTGCTACCATTGGTGTGTGTGTGTGAGTGAGTGTGTGTGGGAATGAGTGAATGAGACACAGTGTAAAGCGCCATGGATAAAAGCGCTATATAAATGCGCCATTTACCATTCTAAAGGATTCGTACTAAACTCTTTCAGAGAGTATACTCTGCTCTGATTGGTCAGACGTCCCAGTCTGTTGTGATTGGTCTACCGTCGTCAGCGAGCAGCCGATGAAGACCAGACGCAGGGCTTTTTGATACAAACCTACGTAGGTTAGTACAGGAAGTAAAGTCTGGAATCAATAACGAGTCGATTCAGCTGTTCAGAGTAGATAACGCCGTTTGTCGTGCGCTTTCATTTTTGAAACTTTGCAGATTTTTTACATTCACAAACAGCTACGTATACAACACACGACATGAAAGGGAATATTTGAAAATCCATAATAGGTGCACATTAATTTTCTCCTTGATAAATAGTTGCAGGTGGATCGATTCCAACTTTTACATCATGATAATGAGTTCTTGTTGATCCTTGTTTTAATTATAGATTGTACAGTTGTGTGATGTTCACCATGTCTACCATACTGTATGATTGTACGTGTTATTACACCCTGTATCAGCATACTCTACCATTTGATTCTGGGATAATTAAACTATAGTTGCATGCAAGAGTTTGGCCATCTCGGGCCAAATCATGTATTTTGTTGGTTTTTGAAGTGAAGTGAAATGAACACAACCCCTTCAGCAAACTATTCAAAAAAATAATATTGTCTTCACGTTAATGCAGTCACTTCATATTATTTGGTAGTTAAAAAAATACAGTAGTACTGGTGGCATGTGTGAAACTGCAGGTTTTATAAATGATTTGGACCGGCTTTACTGCTTGAGGTCTACATGGGCACTTAATCTATTAAACATGTTTTACTTTTAAATCATGGTGTATATCTCAGCAGTGGTGGACAAATCCTGCACCTGAGTGAAAGTAGATGTTCTTCTGGTAACACGCTACCGGAGTAAACGTAGAAGTCATCTATTTTCAGTTTGAGTTAAAGCATCATATAATTATTATATATTATTATTATTTTTGTTGTTGTTATTTTAGTCATATAATTGATGGTTACTAGAGATGTATCTGACTGCAGATGCTATGTGTTTTCATGTGTGTTGCGTCAACATCTCCATGATCTCCCTTCACCAGTGCCTCACTGCTCTTGAGGGGTGTGTTTGTCTGCCGTACAGGACATGAGCAAACCTGAAAATGAGTTTAATATTTTTGTGACATACCATGACGGACTTGTGAAGTTAACGTACCCCTTATTAATTTGTAGTCTATCAAATGTCCTATTACAAAACAACAGAACTTGAACAGTTTGTATAAATGCAGAGATGAAATGCTCAATAAAGGGTCTGTAAGTAAGCAGTTATTTAACAATAAATTAAAGATAGATAGATAGATAGCCCGCTCCCTTTATTCATCCTATGATGAAGTGATCATCACTGCTAGGAATGGCAGCATTGGCAACACACACACACACACACACACACACACACACACACACACACACACACACACACACACACACACACACACATAAGTTTACTGTAATGTTTTATTTTACTTTTCCCTGTGTTTTGTCTTTGTTGTATGGCGGTTGTCGGACTTCCAGGATACATGTCAGCATCCATAGACATACAGTGGTGTGAAAAAGTGTTTGCCCCCTTCCTCATTTCCTGTTCCTTTGCATGTTTGTCACACTTAAGTGTTTCAGAACATCAAACCAATTTAAACAATAGTCAAGGACAACACAAGTAAACACAAAATGCAATTTGTAAATGAAGGTGTTTATTATTAAAGGTGAAAAAAAAATCCAAACCATCATGGCCCTGTGTGAAAAAGTGATTGCCCCCCTAAACCTAATAACTGGTTGGGCCACCCTTAGCAGCAACAACTGCAACCAAGTGTTTGCGATAACGTGCAATGAGGCTTTTACATCGTCCTGGAGGAATTTTGGCCCACTCATTTTTGCAGAATTGTCCTAATTCAGTTACATTAGAGGGTTTTC
>JAFFST010045672.1:96341-109301 GCA_022414735.1 Noturus placidus | reverse complement strand
GGGAGAGAGACACACACAGAGAGGGAGAGAGACACACACAGAGAGGGAGAGAGACACACACACAGAGAGGGAGAGAGACACACACAGAGAGGGAGAGAGAGAGACACACACAGAGAGAGAGAGAGAGAGAGAGACACATACAGAGAGAGAGAGAGAGACACACATACAGAGAGAGGGACACACACACAGAGAGAGGGACACACACACAGAGAGAGGGACACACACACAGAGAGAGGGACACACACACAGAGAGGGACACACACACAGAGAGGGACACACATACAGAGAGGGACACACATACAGAGAGGGACACACATACAGAGAGGGACACACATACAGAGAGGGACACACATACAGAGAGGGAGAGAGACACACATACAGAGAGGGAGAGAGACACACACAGAGAGGGAGAGAGACACACACAGAGAGGGAGAGAGACACACACAGAGAGGGAGAGAGACACACACAGAGAGGGAGAGAGACACACACAGAGAGGGAGAGGGACACACACACAGAGAGAGGGACACACACACAGAGAGAGGGACACACACACAGAGAGAGGGACACACACACAGAGAGAGGGACACACACACAGAGAGAGGGACACACACATACAGAGAGAGAGAGAGAGAGACACATACAGAGAGAGAGAGAGAGAGAGAGACACATACAGAGAGAGAGAGAGAGACACACAGAGAGAGAGAGAGACACACACACAGAGAGGGAGAGAGACACACACAGAGAGGGAGAGAGACACACATACAGAGAGGGAGAGAGACACACAGAGAGAGGGACACACACACAGAGAGAGGGACACACACACAGAGAGAGGGACACACACAGAGAGGGAGAGAGAGACACACAGAGAGGGAGAGAGAGACACACACACACAGAGGGAGAGAGACACACACACACAGAGAGGGAGAGAGACACACACACAGAGAGGGAGAGAGACACACACACAGAGAGGGAGAGAGAGACACATACAGAGAGAGAGAGAGAGACACATACAGAGAGAGAGAGAGACACACACATACAGAGAGAGAGAGAGAGAGACACACACATACAGAGAGAGAGAGAGACACACACACATACAGAGAGAGAGACAGAGAGAGAAGCAGTAGTGTGCAGGAACACATGACAATATAACAGCAGTGTGAGATTCTGCTGCTCAGCCCAGCACTCCATTCTCCCTCTCTCTTCTCTTTTTTTCTCTCCAAGTGGCCAAACAAAGTAAACAACTTAGAGTCTCTCTCTCTCTCTCTCTGTATGTGTGTGTCTCTCTCTCTCGTTCTCTCTCTCGAATCGCCAGTTTACAGATCAGAAATGATTATAAATTAGAGAGGGACACATAACATGATTATAAGATTGAATATTTTTGTGGAAAAGCTTGCAAACCTTATGGCTTTTGAATGGGAAGAAAATGCATCAATCTTTTACAAAATCACCTACAAACTGATCCGAAATGAACAGAAAAATGTCTTCATGCCTTCCTCTTAATACCCCCCTACAAACATGCACCATCTGACATGTTTACAGGATCCAACTCTTTATTTCCTGTTTGCCTACTCAGTTATCGGGGGAGGGGGGAGAAAAAAAAATCCTGTTACCAGGAGCCTGTGCAAAGCCTGAATCACGAGCCTGAGCAGCAAAGAGGATTTAAGCTCGGCTTTCTTCCAGTTTTACTTCTGTTTGAACATGATGGCCTGCCTGACCGTGTATACACACGTGCAGCAACACCTTACTCGGGCCTTAGAATCTTCAGACTCCCCCACCAAGAGAAGAGGTTCAATCACTTAGCACATGGGCTGAGAGTGATCAAAAATCAATACATCAATCTAGTGTAAAGAACTTAGTGGTCACAGGGTCATGTGAGTGCTGGACACAGTGTGAAGGTCGAGGTCAGACCAATAGGAGTAATGATTAACAATTATTAGCACAGATGTGAGAAGGTCACAGGACAACAATTACCTTGGCACTCTACAAAGCTGGGCTTTAATGAAGATTGGCAATAAACAAATAAATAAAAACAGTCTCAGAAAACATTTGGAATGGATTCTGAGGAGACCTGCCACAAAGTGCTTCATTTGGTGAAAACCCAACACTGCTCATCACCGTGAGATCATCATTCACACAGTGAAGCATGGTGGTGGTAGCATCATGTTTTTTTGGATTGCTTTTCAATCAGCAAGGACGGGGGAAATGGATTGGTGCCAAATACGAGACCAATCTAGAAGAAAACCTGTTCAGCCCATTACATTCAATCTCATGCTCAACAGTCATTACCATAAAATTGACAAATCAATTAAATTAATATGATTAACCCCAGCGGTTTCTGTACAATTTTCTTCACATCTTGGTTTCATCTGACTGCTGAAGCCATGGTCTGCAAAGAACTTGCAAAATAATGTGCGGTATCTCACTTGTTGAAGGGTATCGATCAGGAGAGGGGCATAAGAAAAATTCAACACATTAGATGGACCATGGAACACCATGAAGGCCATCATCAAGAAGTGGAGAGAATGGAGCACCACAGTGACATCACCAAAAACAGGACGTACCTCCAAAATGTATAAACAGGCAAGACAAAATCGTACCAGGGAGGCTTCTAAGAGACCAATGGCAACATTAAAGGAGATGCAGGAATATCTGCCAAGTACAGATTACCCTCTGCAGGTGACAACGATCTCTCGTATTCTTCACATGTCTGGGTTACGGGGTAGGATGGCTAGATGGAAGGCCTTCTCACAAAAAACATCCAAGCCCAAATAAATCGCCCCAAACCATGCGTCAACATGTGTGACCGTTTGAGGAGACCAATTCCAAAAAGGTATAATAATAAGCAATAAGAAGCACATCACCAAAAGAACACCATTCCCATGGTGAAGCATAGTGGTGGCAGCACCATGTACCATTTTTTCCCAAAAGTAAATAGAACACAAGTCTTTGTTAACGTTTTCGCTCATCTAGATACTAGCATTAGAGCCAAAAACATTTTTTAGACTGACAGCAAGGTAGCAACTGTAATTCCAATACCTGATAATTGAGCACCACACAAGGATGACCTGCTTCAGTTAAACAAGGTGTAGAATGGTTGCACACAGAATCCTCAACACTTCCATGGGTTAAACGCTGCATTTCCTCTGCAAGTCTCATCAACCGACCTCATTACCCAATTCTCTTTATTCGCCAAGCAAATCCGCAACACCGTGAAACTTTTGCCAAACAACCAGTGGCCTAGTTACACATTAACTACACCTCGAACAGAACAACGCAACTCCATGAAAAAAAACACCTCAGCGCAAGTCAAGGGAAATGATTCAGCATGTAGGGTTCACAGCAACAATACCAATCACGAATAATATGGGGTTCAATTACACCTGCTGGTCATAATTCTTCAAGTTAAAAATCTTTGGTCACGATGGTGTTTCCAAAGATTTAAAAAAGTTCAGAAATAGCATCGAGTAACCAATCAGCTGTCACGTCGAGGGGAAGTAAGAGAACATTAGAGAACTTGAGTGAATAAAAGAGTGAGCTCAACTATATGTTCAATTTTTTGTATTTGAAATGTTGCAATCTGATTAAAAATAACCACCTTTTCTATTTTTGGGACATTCACTTGTATGCAATCTGAGGTAGTGAGTATGCAGCAGCTCCTTGTCTTTCTTTTCTGCCTCCAACACCACGACATCAAGGTCAAACAACCTCCTAATCACCAAACTTTACTACTGAGATTTCATCCAGAGCGCAAGACAGTCTAGTTAGTTCGCTGATCATAGCGAGGACTGTTGTTATGGTTACAGTGTGGGTGTCGCATGAGCTAATTTTTTTTATTTTCCGCTTTCCCTAAACAGCACAAAAGACAAGCAAGTCAGCACTTTTTTTTGGGGGGGGGGGGAAGGAACCCAACTAAAATCAAAATAGTATCAACTAAGAGTAGTTTACATGCTAAATGTAAAGATTATTACACTGGAAATAATAATATATTATGATAACTGTAACCATTAAGCTCAGTTTGTTACACAAGGTGCTAACATTACTAACAACCGATATTTAACTGCAAAACGGCAGATTGTTTAGATTTATAAACAACCCACTGAGTGTATAGGTTTACTATAGAGTACAGCTGTAAGAAAATGGATAAATGCATACCCGCAATGTTGCATAGAATCATAAACGGTCTATAGCTGTAGAGCTGAGCATCGGTACAGTACAATTGGTCGCTTTTATTATTGATGTAAACGGAAGCCATCAGACAAAACAACAAGGCATGGTAATCGTATGGTTAAAAAGGTATCTCCAACATTTTGTTTTTACGATCCAGTGAAGAAAAGCCTACCCGGTGGGTTTCTATCGGATCACAAGAACGAGGCTTGCGAATTCACCGGTAGAAAAAAAATAAAATAAAAAATAGGAACCACTATGAAATGCTAATGTGCCTTTTTACGTCCTTTCCCCTTCAGTGACTTGTTTTCCCATTGGTTTTTTTTAGCGGAATACAATTGAAATGGATGGAAATTTACCTCAGAAGTGCAAAGACTCCCCTATGACACTCCCCCTATACCTACACAACGTCCTCCTGAATGAATCACAGGGATATTTTCCACAATAGCAATATGGTGTAAAATATAGACTAAACACAAAACATCGAGCGACAACGTCGGCATGAAGGTAGGACCGGGAATGAAAACATTCCGGCAGGTTCTAACAGAACACATTTATAGCAGTGTGTGGACGACATGACTCTTCAGCGGGAGTAAACAAATCCTCAGGCGGCTGGATTAACCTGACAAATAATAATAATAATAATAATAATAGGATGTTCCTTATGCAGGCTTGGCATGAGCATTTCAAAATATCGCTACTTGCACCCTTTTACTCAAAAGAACATTTATGCATGTTATAAAAAGGATATTTAATACTTTGTAGAAGAGTTATATGATTAGTAATAAAACAACAGGATTTGGTGTTCTAGGAAAATAATCAACGACAGTATAGTGTGATGCCAATCATTACAATTTTTAATTTCCTAATGAGCGACAGTTTTTAGACGTTTATAGTTACATTTAACGTTATAAAACGTACACCAAACGTCTTCTCAAGACTATACATTATACATTTCCCCTTATCGAAGAACACCACATTTAATCCGTTTATCCATTTATAGTTAGCCGTCGTTCATGGAAAGTCCGAGCTGGACGAGCTGTTACTATGGAAACACTTTTTAGCCATTTATAGTTACATTTCATGTCGTGGAGCGTCCATGAAGCAAACAGTGGAGCCTGAGAAATAAATATAACTTCTGTTCCATGTTGGCATTTTATTGCTACAGATTAAAGATTATTTTTTCGTCTTGCATTAATATTGAATCTGCCAGATATTTGTGGCATTTACTGAACAGTAGCCCAGGAGAACCGTTTCACGCGTTTACGCCTCGCATTAATGATGCGGTCAGAAAAGATTCCCAACTAATGAACCGCTAATTATATTTCAGCAACACAAGTAATTAGTCCGCCTTCTTGGTTTCTGTGATCAGAAGAAGTGCCTACAAGCCGAACGAGACAAGCAACATTGCTCCAGGTTTCTGAGGCAACATAAAATGCTGATTTGTGCAAGTTTTATTTGCTATTTCTGATACCCAGTCTGCTCCAGATTTATTTCAGAATCGGAGCGGGTGGTGTTTTTGTCCGAGCGCCACACACACACACACACACACACCCTTTTTGTAAAGGCTGCAACAACACGCTGACGTAATGCTCCTGCGTCAGCTGCTGCACTGCCTGCAGCTTTAAAAACCCAAGTGTAATTCTCTAGACGCCCAGACAGACACAAAAATACATCCACTTTCTGCTGTTAGTGCGAACAAGTCAGAACTCTGAGAGGACGCGATACACTACAAGCAGTCAGGTTTCACTCGGCCACTGTCCCTTATGCTGACTGGAAGGCACAGAAATGCTAAATAAGCAAGTCCTGACTGATATCTGGGCTGCAAAAGAGTTCACAAACTAAGTGAAAGTTCAGATTTTTCTCAATAAGCAGTATTTCAGTCAGCCCCTCTCCTCCTTTTATTCATTAATTATTCTCCTACATCAAATTCAATCCGGTCAGATTTTTGATCGACTGTCTGTCGCTCTGAGGATCGTTCCACCTGCACGCCAAATCGTACGTTTATATTATAATTTAATAATAATTTATTTATCAATTTGTATAGCGCTTTTTACAATGGTACATTGTCTCAAAGCAGCTTTACAGAAATATCATTTTACATTTACAAGCAACTTACTAATGAGAGCACATTCATACACCAATGGTAGCAGAGCTGCATGCAAGGTGCTAGCTTGCCATTGGGGGCAACTTAGGGTTCAGTGTCTTGCCCAAGGACACTTCGGCATGGGATCCCCCGGGCCGGGATTCCAACCACCAACCCTACGATTAGTGGATTAGTGGACAACCCGCTCTACCGACTGAGCCACAGCCGCCCAATGTTACACGCGCTCCGTCTACTCGTTTCCATCGTAGTACCAACACTTAGCGACTTACATGACGAACGCTCCACGTGGAGGAGACGTTTATTTTCCACGTGTGTGGAAGGAGGAGTCTCCAGTGTCGGCACTTTGTAACAGTCCGTTTTCTAAACACGGGAAAGTCTTCAGTGCGTTACGGTTTCTACGATAATGTCCGAAGGAAAAGAAAAGAACGAGCGTGTATAGCGATAATAGTCACAGGTAACGCTGACGTTCCACAACATTACATGTAACCATCAATGGATTCAAAATAAATGTAAAAAGTATGAGGTCATCCTTTAATAACTAAAAATGATCATCGTCAGCAGATTTATATGGTGGAAGAGAAATAAAAGCCTTTGATTATTGTCCTTTAACAGCATGCCATGTTGTGTTTTATCCCTTACTGAAGGTTCTCTCACTTAATGCGACATAGGTCCGTTTTTTTCTTCTTAAGGACCACACAAAAGTCTGATCCTGTCTATTCTGACCTGAGCCACATTTGTATATAGTCGATAATCGGACTACGTACGTATCAGATAAGTGAGCACGTGACGTGAACGAGAATCGTCAGACACATTAATGCAGCACAGTAACAGTGACACTGTTCAGTGGAATAATGAGGAAATGGATGTATTTAATATTTAGGGAAATGAACCTTTGACCAAAGGGACACTGGGGAACGCAAAAGTTCAGTTACAAACATGAACCTTCCTATCTACACAACATTTTTTTAAAGCTTGTAACGAAGATATACTGATGACCCCATGACATTTCACAATACATTCAAATGCCAGAGAATATATTAGACCCTCTGTGAGATCAGAATGTTCATTAAATATCTTTAGAATTCTTTATTATCAGGCCAGCACTATGATTACGAGGCACAGATGATTTAATGTTGTAATGTCCGTGCAGCGATTAGTTTCCGTCTTGCGTGAAGGCCGGAGGCTTTGTTCAATAACAAGCACTAAATCGACAGGAAATCCTTTAGAAATGCACAGATCTTTGTTGAACTTGTACTGACTTTGCTAAACGAGTCGACATGAAGACACTGAGCGATGCAAAACTGATCACAAATGCCATTAATGTCCGTTCGTACAATGGACTCGCAACCGAACAGAGCCATGGAGCAATCGGATTGGTTTCCTAATACAGTGGTTTACAGCGTGCAAATCACAACCCACCATTATCAGAGCGATTATATTTATTACTGGTATAGACGTTAATCTGCTTGACTAGCCCCTTACATCGAATGGCTTTAAATCCAAACTCAAAAACAAGTCATCTGTGGGATTTATTTTACAGTACAGCCTCAAATCTTTACCCCTGCTCGAAATAATTCAATAGTCTGATGATGCCAGTCCAGATGTTTTTGTAAAGCGACTGAAGAGCCCAGATACCACAGCACACCTTCAGAGGTCTTGTGGAGTCCACGCCTCAAAGATTCAGAACTATTTTGGTGGCAAGTGTAGTGTTTGTAGGTCTGTACTGGTAATCAATTGCCATGGATACTACTCATAGCATGGATAATGTACGGTTAGTGTGTTCGGAATCATGGGAATTTTCCAACTTTGTTTCTTCCTTCCTCAACAGCGTGACACACCCAGCAGCTTCCAAAGGACTTAAGAGTGTACAGCTATGACAGCATAAAAAGTTGTATCGTTTAAACATCTCTGACTAGCTGAACGAGGGGCGGCTATGTCTCAGTCGGTAGAGCGGGTTGTCCACTAATCCACTAATCGTAGGGTTGGTGGTTGGAATCCCGGCCCGGGTGATCCCATGCCGAAGTGTCCTTGGGCAAGACACTGAACCCTAAGTTGCCCCCGATGGCAAGCTAGCACCTTGCATGCAGCTCTGCTACCATTGGTGTGTGAGTGTGTCTCATTTGTAAGTCGCTTTGGATAAAAGCGTCTGCTAAATGAACAAAAATGTAAATGTAAATGTAAATGAACAGTCCAGGGTGGAATATTTAACCCATCTATTATTATTAACAATAAACCTACTAATACTACTATTCCTACTACAACTAATAATACTCCTACTACTACTAATAATAATAATAATAATAATCCTACTACTACTGCTAATAATAATAACAATAATAATAATCCTACTACTGCTGCTAATATTATTATTAGTATTATTATTACTATTAAGACTGCTAATAATAATAATAATACTGCTAATAATAATAATAATAATAATAATCCTACTACTACAGCTAATATTATTATTATTATTATTAGCAGTCTTAGTAATAATAATAATAATAATAATAATACTGCTAATAATAATCCTACTACTACTGCTAATATTATTATTAACAATAAACCTACTAATACTACTATTCCTACTACAACTAATAATACTCCTACTACTAATAATAATAATAATAATAATAATCCTACTACTACTGCTAATATTATTATTATTATTATTATTATTATTATTACTAGTAAGACTGCTAATAATAATAATAATAATAATAATAATAATACTGCTAATAATAATACTGCTAATAATAATCCTACTACTACTGCTAATAATAATAATAATAAGAATAAGAATAATAATAATAATCCTACTACTACTGCTAATAATAATAATAATAATAATAATAATAATACTGCTAATAATAATACTGCTAATAATAATCCTACTACTACTGCTAATATTATTATTATTAACAATAAACCTACTAATACTACTATTCCTACTACAACTAATAATACTCCTACTACTACTAATAATAATAATAATAATCCTACTACTACTGCTAATAATAATAATAATAAGAATAATCCTACTACTGCTGCTAATATTATTATTATTATTATTACAAGTAAGACTGCTAATAATAATAATAATAATAATAATAATAATACTGCTAATAATACTGCTAATAATAATCCTACTACTACTGCTAATAATAATAATAATAAGAATAAGAATAATAATAATAATCCTACTACTACTGCTAATAATAATAATAAGAATAATAATAATAATCCTACTACTACTGCTAATATTATTATTATTATTATTATTATTATTATTACTAGTAAGACTGCTAATAATAATAATAATAATAATAATAATCCTACTACTACTGCTAATAATAATAATAAGAATAATAATAATAATCCTACTACTGCTGCTAATATTAATAATAATAATAATAATAATAATAATATTAGCAGTAGTAGTAGGATTATTATTATTATTATTATTATCAGTCTTACTACTGCTAATAATAATAATAAGAATAATAATAATAATAATAATCCTACTACTGCTGCTAATATTATTATTATTATTATTACTAGTAAGACTGCTAATAATAATAATAATAATAATATTATTACTAGTAAGACTGCTAATAATAATAATAATAATACTGCTAATAATAATCCTGCTAATAATAATCCTACTACTACTGCTAATCTTAATATTATTATTATTATTATTATTATTACAAGTAAGACTGCTAATAATAATAATAATAATAATAATAATAATAATAATAATAGATAATAATAATCCTACTACTACTGCTAATATTATTATTATTAACAATAAACCTACTAATACTACTATTCCTACTACAACTAATAATACTCCTACTACTACTAATAATAATAATAATCCTACTACTACTGCTAATATTATTATTATTATTATTATTATTATTATTATTACTAGTAAGACTGCTAATAATAATAATAATAATAATAATAATAATACTACTGCTAATACTACTGCTAATAATAATCCTACTACTACTGCTAATATTATTATTATTAACAATAAACCTACTAATACTACTATTCCTACTACAACTAATAATACTCCTACTACTACTACTAATAATAATAATAATAATAATCCTACTACTACTGCTAATATTAATAATAAGAATAATAATAATAATCCTACTACTGCTGCTAATATTATTATTATTATTATTATTATTACTAGTAAGACTGCTAATAATAATAATAATAATACTGCTAATAATAATCCTACTACTACTGCTAATATTATTATTATTAACAATAAACCTACTAATACTACTATTCCTACTACAACTAATAATACTCCTATACTGCTAATAATAATAATAATAATAATAATAATCCTACTACTACTGCTAATAATAATAATAATAATAATAATAAGAATAATAATAATAATCCTACTACTGCTGCTAATATTATTATTATTATTACTAGTAAGACTGCTAATAATAATAATAATAATAATAATAATAATAATAATAATACTGCTAATAATGATACTGCTAATAATAATCCTACTACTACTGCTAATATTATTATTATTAACAATAAACCTACTAATACTACTATTCCTACTACAACTAATAATACTCCTACTACTACTACTAATAATAATAATAATAATAATCCTACTACTACTGCTAATATTATTATTATTATTATTATTATTATTACTAGTAAGACTGCTAATAATAATAATAATAATAATAATAATAATAATAATAGTAGTGTTATGGTTTTGTTTGGGATGTTTGCAGTGGGCATCTGTAGAAGAGCATGTAGATGGATCAGGACTGGTCTGACCTGTGCGTAGTAGAGGTTGAGGAGGCAGAGGGTGCAGAACTGCAGGCACACGGGGAAACAGTAGAAGAGCCAGAAGGGCAGAGGCTGCAGCTGGCTGGCCTGGGCCATGTTGTTGAAGTTGAAGGAGAAGAGAGTGGTCCTGAGGGCCGACCAGAGCAGACACAGGAAGAGGAACACACTCCGGTAGCTGAGGCGCTTGTGTCCGTAGTGCAGGATGAGCCAGAGCTGTGAGTAGATGAAGAAGAAGAGTAGAGCGTACAGGAGCGTGTGCACGGCCGTGAGCGCCAGGTCCAACACAGCGCCTTCATCCTCCTCCTCCTCCTCCTCCTCATCTTCAGCTGGGAGAGCACCGAGCCTCCGGAGCTGGTTCTCAAGTGACAGCATGTCGACCGAGTGCCACCACCACCAGCCGGCCTGAGTTTAGACGCTCCGCTGCCTTTGAATTCTAAAACGATCATAAAAAGATCCACAAACTTTTCAGAGAGCGGATTGGATCAGAACCAGAGTCCTGCAAAGTTCACATTCAACTAGATCACTAACAAACAAGCACAACTGTTTCGAAAAAGATCGGTCATGCACGCGCAGCTGAGACACGGCCAGGCCAAAACAGACAAACAAACAAACAAACAAACAAAACCTGTACAGAGAGAGGATTTAAAAAAAAGAGCTCGGTGCAAACAAACAACTCCAGCTGAAAAAAGAGAGGAGCGCAATCAGCTGGGGTATACTGCAGTTTAGGACACGCCCCTTGTCCAATCAGATGAGGGTTTCTGTAGTTTAGGACACGCCCCTTGTCCAATTAGCTGTGATATGCCTCAGCTGAACCCCCACCTCTCGCCCAATCAGATAGAAGGGTGCTCCTGCTTTTGCCCTGACGTCATAGCAAAATTAGGAAACTGACTCCGCTGTAACGCCATTTTGGATCCGAACGCAATCTTCCTCAGTCCTACCCTATGTGGAGCCAAAATGTCGGCTTCGTTCAAATTGCTACCGTTAAAGCTCCACCCACTGTATAAAATCATTGGTTATTCCTAAACCCCGCCGCTGTCTGTGATTGGCTGGGAGAGGTTGTGGATTTTGGTGGAATCTCAAACCGTGTTGATGTGAATGCGGAGTGTACTACAGAGCAAGTGAAGGATGAATGATGATGTCTTCACTAGATTGTGCGCTTATGTAGTGGATCAGGAAGGGTTTGGGATTCAGCCTCTGTTTCAGGAAGTAACAGTAAGTCATAGTTTACAGCCTGGGGAGGATTTTATACTGTTTAAGTCTATTTATTTACACTGGAAGGCTCATGTAAATTGTTTTTTTTTTTGGCATTACATATCTTTTTTTTTTCCCAAGAAGAGGAAGATTTTGGATGAACCCGGAAACGAAGCACGTCTGAATGAGGTGTTAGAAAGTAACGCAGGAATGCACGAGCCTCGGACCATGAGCACTTGGGGTGTTGTAGTTTTCTTGTGTTTTGTATCAGAGCAGTGCACTTCCGGTGGAAATCCTGCAAAGCTGCTGCAGCTCACTGCCCAGGGCTTTAAAGAGCACGTGCAGACCGGAAAAACATCTCTCATTTACTTTGGCAAAGACGGTGAGGTGTCCTGCACCTGTGCATGATCTGATCTCATCTCATGTGGAACTCTGGTCACAAATAATTATTATAAATTAAAGAAGAGAAAACAATCATTAACACTTAATGATAACAACAATACCATGAAATGTTTATTTTATATATTTATTATTATTATTATTATTATTATTATGAATAGTAGGAGTAATGCTGTTTTTGACTTTACATTTACATTTATTCATTTAGCAGACACTTTTATCCAAAGCGACTTACAAATGAGACACACTCA
>JAFFST010045672.1:46363-76956 GCA_022414735.1 Noturus placidus | reverse complement strand
GGTAAACTTTTTAACAGGACTATTGGTGTAAATTGGTATTATTTTGTTTAAAGATCATATTTATTTAATATTGATTTCTGGACAGAACAATGCAACATTCACGATGTACACAATGGACACTCGCAGTTAAAGATGGTGTAGCAGGGAAGCTTGTTGCGGCAGAGAGATGTCTGTACACAAGACTGCGACGCTCAGACCACCCTGGAGTTTATCGAAAAACAGCAGTTCCATCCTCTGGGAGGGAGGTGGAGGGTGAGAAACACCAACATTGTGAACCAGATGGTAATAAAACCACAGAGGAGCAGCTGGAAAGGATGGAATTACTCCATGTAATCCAAATACCATCCGAACTGAGCTAAATACGGGCACGATTAATAGCCAACAGCAATAAGGAAAAGAGTTTGATGTAAACAAACAGCGTGCTGTAAATAATGTTCTGTAAGATAATACCAAACATTTGTATTTGTCTTTGCATGATGAGTCAGCACCAACGTCCAGGTCCAGTCACGCTACACTCTGTCCACAAACAAACTACCCAGTGGTGGGAAACAGCATTTCCACGCCTTCGCCGTCACTTGTTATGGCAGTAATGTCAAATGGAAGGGTGTTTTTAGTTTTTAAGGGTTTTGAACAAAAATTCCAACTATTTTACTCAACCAAACGTTCCCTAAAGTGCACAAGACGTGAAATGTCTCGTAGACACAAATTCACCAACTGAGTCTCTATATCTAGGTTTTGTAAATACGGAATCGCACTCCACCACTGAAAGACGGTTGAGATAAAGGGAGTGAACGTAAGCCGTATGTCCCTGCAGTTCTCGCCTGGTTTCCCATTGAAGATAAGCAGGGTTGAGCCTGGTCCGTACCTGTATGGGAGACCTCCTGGGGAAAACTAAGGTTGCTGTGGGTAGTGATATCAGTGAGGCCAGCAGGGGGCGCTCACAGTGTGGTCAGCACTGTAATACACTGTAATACAGAGGTGAGATTAAACTGAGGTCCTGACCCTCTGGTCTTTAAAAATCCCAGGACACTGCTCGGAAAGATTAGGGGTATACCCCGGTGTCCTGCCCAAATTCCCCCATTGGCCCCATAATATTCTCCATCCCTTCAATCTGTCCTCATCACTAATAGTTCTGCTCTTGTGGTTGATGTATCTCACCATCACAGTATTGTCCAGACAGACCAGTGGAACTTCTGGGCAGCCTTTCTTTCCAGCTAGCTGATGTGTTCTACTCATAACCGGGGCTTCACACACCTCCGGTGCGTCTGTGATACCACACTGAGCCCTATTCAGTGCAGGAGGTGCATGTGGTGACTCTCTCTGCAATGGGGCAGAGCTCTTTCATGAGAAAAGCCTTGTTCCTCCCGGTGTTCCATAAAAATGAGCAAGTCAAGTAACAGCTTCAAAGAGAAATCCAAGGTCATATCAAATTGATAGCAATTCATACCCCAGCTCTCTGATGTTCCTCAATTAATACCCCAGGTCTCTGATGTTCCTGGGGCAATTTGGCAAATGGGGAGTGAGGTGTGTGTTTGGGGGGGAACAATGTTAATTCCCAATAGCATGCCTATGGGATTTTTAATAGTATGTTAGCCCCAAGCTAATGGCAGTGTGCCTTCCATGTTTATTACAATCATACGAATGTGAAAGCTGATCAGTTTCTGCTTACGTGAGAGCACCTGCTACTCAATTTAAATAAGAGAGCACCTGCTAACGGCCGAATAAAACACTACTGTAATCTGCAAAATATCTATCCATCCACCCACCTTCAACCGCTTACTCCTTTTCAGGGTCACGGGGAACCTGGAGCCTATCCCAGGGAGCATCGGGCACAAGGCGGGGTACACCCTGGACACGGTGCCAGTCCAATATGCTCAATTTAAATAACAAAAAAAAATATTTTAAACCAAAAGGGTAACAAACGCTCTCTCTGTCTATCACTATCTCTCTCTCTTTCACTCTCTCACTCTCTTTCACTCTCTCTTTCACTCTCTCTCTCTCTCTCTCTCTCTCTTTCACTCTCTCTCTCTCTTTCACTCTCTCTCTCTCCCTCTCACTCACTCTCTGTCACTCTCTGTCTCTTTCTCTTTCTGTCTCTCTCTCACTCTTTCTCTCTATCTCTCTGTCTCTCTCACTCTCTCTCTTTCACTCTCTCTCTCTCTTTCACTCTCTCTCTTTCTCTCTCTTTCACTCTCTCTCTCTCCCTCTCACTCTCTCTCTGTCACTCTCTGTCTCTCTCTCTTTCTCTTTCTGTCTCTCTCTCTCACTCTTTCTCTCTATCTCTCTGTCTCTCTCTCTCTCTCTCTCTCACTCTCTCTCTCTCACTCTCTCTCTCTGTGAGCAAACAGAACAGCCCCTAATGGATGGAGGTTAAGTAATAAAAGCGTAAATGGAACCGTAGAAAGCATGACACTGTGCGAGTGCTGTGGTTTTATCTTGCACTTTGCAGGAACTCTTTTCATGTGGCTTCATCAGCTGGTCTGTTATGCCATGTGCAGAAGTCAGAAGAAATACTTTTGTGAATGCCGGTTTCTATTTGGTGCAGAGCGTGCAGGAGGTAATCCTGACAGCACACGGGTGAGGGATTGTAGGATATAAAAGCTTATCTGTGAATCTTTTACACAAACCCACGCTCATTTTCCCACACTACTCAAACCTCGATGACGTGCGTTACTGGAAACGGGGTGATTTAAATATTATTTTTAGTATTGAGGCTCCTTTCATATCATATACAGCTATAATGAAAGGAAACTACATTAAAGATTCTAAAATAAAGTCTATAGTTCAATGATGTAAGAGATCGAAAGATTTCGATACTCCAGTCACAGATGTGCGTGATGAGGTCATGTTCTGCTTATATAAAGCCTGATTTTATTTCTATTTCCTGGTTGCTAAGTGAGTCGAGTGTGTTAATGGCTGAAATTCTAAAAGCGTAGCTACCGTATTGACAGGATTATGATTCCCACTTAGCCGAATTCACAACAAATCCAGAACATTGGGACAAAATATATCAGTCTTTGGAGCTATCCACGATTCCCTTTACCTCGACTAGAGGCCCAGTCCCATAGCGCGATGCTGCCACCACCACGTTTCACCATGGGTATGGTGTTCTTTCCATGATAATCTGTCTTCTTCTTCTTTTTGTGCCAAGTGTAACTTTTAAAATGATGCCAAAAAAAGTTCTACCATTGTTGTTTTGTTTTTTTTTCATGAGAAATTGCCTCCATCTAGCCACCTGACCGAATAGCCCAGCCCAATACAAGAGATCGTTGTCACATGGGAGTGACCAGTACTTGCTGGATATTCCTGAACCTCCTTTAATGTTGCTGTAGGTCTCTCGGCAGATGTGATATGTTGTTCTTTTATCAGTTTTGGAGGGGCGTCCTGTTCTTTGTAATGTCACTGAGGTGCCACGTTTTCTCCACTTGTTGATGATGGCCTTCACAGTGTTCCATCTAGCGTCTTTTGTACGCGTCTCCTGATCGATACCTTTCAATGATGATATCCCGTACATGCTGTGTAAGATCTCAGCAAGTCACCCGTCCTTCAGAGCTGGCAATCTGCTGTAGATTATTATTTTGAGCTTGAATTGGGTTCACTTGATTGCTAGTCCTGCTGTCCACAGGTTAGCTATAAACTGTTGTTATTCAGTATGGTGCCTCCAATACTGCCCTGACATTCTATTCTCTCTCCACCACTGAGCCTTCAAAGTTAGCTGGATTCCGCTAGCACACATACAGCAGCTAGAGTGCGGCCTCCCTCTGTGCTTCTCAAAGGGAATTGAAAATGACATGAAAAAAGATTTCTGATAGTGGATTGTATGGTATTTATTTAAAGTCTAGACTCCAAAGGCGACAAGGAGGAACGCGTAAGAGGTCTCCGAGGAATTACAGCATTTAATCGGGTCAAGGTTGTGTTTCCAAGGTATCCTGTGTATCCATTTCAGAGTACACCAACGCTAGCTGCGTATTTTATGTGGTACCATCAGATAACATCAGACACTGCCAGGGTTCCGTGTTATTTATAACCAGCATTTAACTGTAAGAGGAAGTTAGTCAGGAGTATATAAAATACTACATCATATAGTCATTTAATGACTTTCTCGAAAGCCTGTGCACATGGCATCCGCGTACAAAATAGCATCTACGTGGCGAGTGGTGGTGATTATTGCACAAAAAGAAGAAAATCGTCACAACATCACATACGTTCACGGTATGGATCGGATCTCCACATACATGACATCAGATGAAAATACATCCAGTTTGATCTCGTATCAGGTGTCCTTAGTCCTTAGTATAGGGCGGCTGTGGATCAGTCGGTAGAGCGGGTTGTCCACTAATCCACTAATCGTAGGGTTGGTGGTTGGAATCCCGGCCCGGGTGATCCCATGCCGAAGTGTCCTTGGGCAAGACACTGAACCCTAAGTTGCCCCCGATGGCAAGCTAGCACCTTGCATGCAGCTCTGCTACCATTGGTGTGTGAGTGTGTCTCATTTGTAAGTCGCTTTGGATAAAAGTGTCTGATAAATGAATAAATAAAAATGTAGTTGCTTATCGATTGTAACGATTGTCTCTTTTTTTCACGATATCCGTTAAATAGCGCTATCGATTGTAATGTATTTAATATACACTGACGCTCGGCGGAAAAAGTTTATTCACCGTTAGATAGACGACGTACTGTACAGTTAGATTTTTATTTCCCAGGATAAATGTAAACGTGCCCTTCAAATTACGAACCTAAAGTGAGATGTCAAGGTAAACTGAATTCACCGTTCAAAGTAAAAGACAAAGTAAAGAAGACTCGATGTAGGAAAGACTGTGAGGTACTGATAGTTACTAGATCTTTTCTTCTTCTTCTAAACATTAAACATCCATCCATCCATCCATCCATCTTCAACCGCTTACTCCTTTTCAGGGTCACGGGGGAACCTGGAGCCTATCCCAGGGAGCATCGGGCACAAGGCGGGGTTACACCCTGGACAGAGTGCCAGTCCATTACAGGGCGCAATCACATACACCACAATCACATTAAATGCAAAATAAATGAATTGTTTGTTCTGCGATAGCTGCAGATGCGTGTTAGGACATGTTTCGGTCTCGACTGTGATGGCCAGCAACTGGTGGCCGAGATGGGTGGTAGTCTTATTCTAGTAGTTATTTATTTATTTATTTATGACACATTTCCTGTCTCCTCCACAGGACTAAATTCCACTCATTTATCACTGTGTGACCAGACAACGAGCTAAACACAGAAGGTGTACACAAACAGCAAGCACATCGTGAGTACTAAGTGTGGAAAGATGATTTCCTTCGTTCTCCCCTCAATGGATTTGTGCTGTAGTACGTCCTGCCATTTAATAAAGCCTTTGGAATACCAGTGATGAAGCAGAATTCTTTGGATTTTATATTTTAGATCTATTACAGTAAAACTGGACGTTTTAATTATACTGTACAATTCCTTGTTTATAGAGACCTGAATAATCAAGTCATTAATAGTTGACGGCTGTAAATAAAATGATTGGTAAATGAAGTGTGTATGTTTTGGTTCGCAGAGGCGCTTCACGGTACCACTTTTGACTTGCACCACTGACTGGACAGATGAGACCCATCGGGTTGGACGGACAAAGGATTAACGCGTATTTCTCTGTCGGTTTGTCTTTAAACACGCCACGTTGTCAGTTTGTTCATCAGACCAGAGAATGTAAATACGATGAAAACTCTCCTTCTTTTGGATCTGTCTTTATCCGTGTAGCATTCCATGGCTCAGCTTTATCAGATGTGCTCCAGTATTCTTCATGTACCAGACCAGACCGTGAGCCACCACCAGAGAACCCTTTATCTAATACCTAGTTCACTAGGCCTAGTTACCTAGTGTCAATATTAATACACTGTCTAAATAAATGAAGGTCTTATTAAATAAAATCTGGCGTCAGAAGAAATAAATAAACAGCATGATGGGCATTCATACTGTTGATGAACCAACTGATAAGAAATTGTTTTGAATGAAAACATGGCTGTATAGAGAATAAGCCATTTTCATGTGTGTGCAATTAAGCTATAAATGAAAATTTAACGCTTTATATAACATCTGGGACATTTTCTGACGTTTTGCTAAAGACCATGTGAAAATCATCAATTCTTTAAAAATAAAAAGCTTGTGTATGACATCACAGGCTTTTAGAAGATGAGTGTGAGTGCACGTAAATGTCAATGGACTTCATTCAGTGTTTATTTGCTAATTAGTGTTATCATGCGTAACATGCCGCATCTGACAAAATACCAAACAGGAGTGAGTCCTCAGATAATGAAAGATATCTGGCGCTCTGCTCTGTCTCACTCTGAAATGACAGAGCAGAACAGGAGACGTGTTCCCTCGATCAGGAGACTGGAATCAATGCTATAACTCCACTGATCGCTTTTACAGAGATTGCTCGCTCCTCCATATCGGCTTTGGATGATACAAATTCCAGCTGTTCTAAAGCTTCTGTGTGCCGTGTGAGAATTTGGCTGGAAATGTGTTTAAGAGTGAGCGTGCAGGACGTTTTGTTTGGGACTCTGATACTGTAGACTAGGCACCGCAAAAAAAAAAAAAAAACGGCATCAAAAATCAAAAAAAAGTTAAAAGTCAACTTTAAATAAAGTTAGTCGACTTAAAAAAAAAACAAAAAAGACACCTTTTAAGTAGTCAGCTTTTAAAAAGTCCACTTTAAATTAAGTGAGAACTTAAAAATAATAAAAGAAGTGAACTTTTAATAAAAGAAGTCAGAGTTCAATGACGTCAGACTCTCAGCTCACCAGACCTCAATTTCTTTTGATATATTAATATTTTTAAAGCTGTATTCGAGGAGGATATGGCATGCATCAAACCACATTAAGCAATACCCATGAAATCAGGTTTAATCAGGTTAAACCACCACATTTATCCTAATTAATCAATTCGAGAGTAATGATGGCACCAAATCAAATGACTGGAGGACATGAAGACGGACACGTTACAAAGCCAAGTAGGAAAATGTTATTTTAATTACTTAAATTGTCTGAAATGACATACAGAAGACATTGAAACGATATGTAGACAGATCCTGTATTTAAATATTGTACATTATGTCAATATTATTATTGAGTAACTACAGTATCTCACAGAAGTAAGTACACCCCTCACATGTGTGTGAATATGTGATGATATGTTTTCATGTACAACACTGAAGAAATGACACTGTGCTACAATGTAAAGTAGTGAGTGTACAGCTTGTGTAACAGTGTCAATTTACTGTCCCCTCAAAATAACTCAACACACACACACATTAATGTCTAAACCACTGGCAACTAAAGTGAGTACATGTCTAAGTGAAAATGTCCACATTGGGCCCAAAGTGTCAATATTTTGTGTGGATACCATTATTTTCCAGCACTGCCTTAACCCTGGGGTGTACTCACTTTTGTGAGATACTGTATGTCAGATGGGGTTTGTGTCTCTTCTTATTATGCTTATATTATGTTCAAAAATTGCACGAGTGACCCACGGTAGCTGTAGGATATTCACATCCGGAAAAATGAAAGAGACACTGGCAGCCGGTTTTAATCCACTTAGAGCTGTAGTACTGTCTGACAAACAAGACGGTCAAACAGGAAGCTGGAGAAGTGGCTGTGGTTTTCTATCTGATCACGAGATGAGACCATTTTAAGTGAATTCTAAATGTGGTTTTCCTATTCATTTTTATTGCATCTGTGTGCTTAAGCGAAAATGTTTCTAAACTGGTAAATTAATTGAGGTATCATAGTCGAGAACTCTGATCTTGGTTCACACTCAGTGTGTTTACATGGACAACAATAATCCACTATTAACCCGATTAAGACAATACTCTGATTAACACACTAGCATGTAAACAGCAATATTTACTTCCCTTAATCGGATTAAGGTCATACTCGAAGTAAACACTAATGTAATGAAGACAGGTGGAGTCGTATAATGGGCGTGTATTACAGACATGTAAACACCTGAGTCACATGATGAACGTTGTGTGAAAGTTTTCACCGCATTTTGCAACAGCGCACGATCACACACGGCAGTTCTCAACATTTACAGCGAAAAAGAGAGTTCGGCTGCGTCCCAAACCGCGTACTTTCCTACTATAGACCTGTAGTGGGGAAAATACATGTATCTCGGCTACTATATAGACGATAAGTACGCGGTTTGAGACGCCGCCCACGGCTTCAAGCAGTCGTCTATTAGCACGTACAGCGTGACAAATAATTAACCGCACTTAAAGCGTTCGTAAAAAAATACAATAAAAACACCCAGAACTGTATATGGTACCATAACGAAGACAACTGTATGTTAATACGTGAAATTCTGGAGGGACGGCAAACAGCGTGGCGCGGTGACAAATGACGTGTTCCGTTAATCTAGTTATGATCTATAACATGTAAAACGGGAACATTCTAGAACGGGAGTATTCTAAAAGTGACTCATATAAACTCCTTAATCACATTATTATCTTACTCAGAAGGTCAATAAGATTGCATCTTCAGTCACCCTAATGGAAAAAGGTCACCTCCCACTGATGGGTTTTTTTTTTTTTTACAATGGGGACACCCCTTATACAGTGGAAATAAAAAGTCTACACACCCCCCTGTTGAGACTGCAGGGTTTTGTGATATAAAAATGCAACGAAGATAAATCATGTCACCTTTAATGTGACCATTCAAGAGAAAAAACTATTAGACATTTTAGGGAAAAGAAATAACCACAAAAATAACCTGGTTGCATAAGTATGTACACCCCTTAACTAATACTTTGTTAAAACATCTTTTTTTACCAACATCTTGACTCTTCCTATGCTGAGTTGGAATAGTGCTTTGGGTCATTATCGTGCTGGAAGGTGACGTGTTTCTACATCTTCAGCTGTCTAACAGATACCTGCAGGTTTTGTGCCAGAATTTACTGGTATTTGGAGAAGCAGCCTCAATGCATGATGCTCCACCACCATGGAGTGACCAGTAGGCTTCTTGCCAGATATTCCTGCAGCTCCTTTAATGTTGCTGTACAGAGTACGTCTGCAGGACTTGCGTGGTCTAACCTTGTCTACATATCTGTCTTCCTTCTTGTATACTCTTTGATCTTCTTACACTCATTTATATTTCTATCTCACAATAGAAGATGATTCAGAATCTTCCTCTCATTTCACTCTCTCCACTGCTTTCCATTTCTCCATTACTTTCCTATTTTACAATCCCTATTTATACCGTAAGACCTTTTCCACCAGACCAATGACTCAGTCAGCATGTGCATCTTGTTTTCTGCTATTTTTCATTTTGAAGATTGATGTTCAACAAATGTTGCCAAGCGAAACCTTCCATTTTAAATTGTATGACATGCTTTCAGTGCCGAGTCATTTTTGTCTGCCTTTAAAACGAGGCGAATCCGTATCATTTCACACGCTGTATCACAGCCCAGTTTAGTCACGGAATTCATTTAGGTTTTTCTTTCAGAAGACATTTTAACCATACAAATATGTGCTTTTGATCACTCACATACACCAAAATGTTCAATACTATTTAATCTATTTAAAGGGCGGCTGTGTCTCAGTGGGTAGAGCGGGTTGTCCACTAATCCACTAATCGTAGGGTTGGTGGTTGGAATCCCGGCCCGGGTGATCCCATGCCGAAGTGTCCTTGGGCAAGACACTGAACCCTAAGTTGCCCCCGATGGCAAGCTAGCACCTTGCATGCAGCTCTGCTACCATTGGTGTGTGAGTGTGTCTCATTTGTAAGTCGCTTTGGATAAAAGCGTCTGCTAAGGGTGTGTATAAATATGTATACCATGAACACCCTCAGCTCACTCCCACTGATCTGGACCAGGTTCTCTGAGTCCATGTTGTTATCTTGATCAGTGTCCATGTTCCCTGGTGTTATACACACTGAGTTATCAAGTCATTAGGCATAACAATGGAAAAACTGCTTCAATCTAGAACCCTGATTGGTTATCCCATGGGGAGAACACTATGTAGAGCAGTGGTCTTCAACCCTGTTCCTGGGGATCTTAAGACTTAAGGCAATGATTCGATGGCTAGGTGAGCACGATTATGTCTTCAGGAAGGTAGATCTCCAGGAACAGTGTTGGTAGACTCATGTAGAGCCTATCAGAGTAAAACCCATTAAGGAACCCTTAATTATTGTAAAACCTCAGCTGAAACTGCTTTTAATCCAATTCCTGCCCACGTCTGAAGGAATTCTGACTAATCCTGGCAAGTTATTATGTTTCTTTGTAACTACCCATGATATTTTCATTAAACCACAGCGACCCTGAGCAAGTAACCCCACCATTTCTGAGACTCGATTTCAGCTCACTTGTCCATTGCTTTTGATTGTTTACTCTTTTCGGAAACTCAAGATGAGACTGGTGGTGAGTTTCAGAAACAAACACGTCAGTGGGTTTAGTGGCTTGTCATGCTGAATGTACGTGTCAAACGGCATGTACTCTATCATCATGTACAAAATAGCAACAGGAAGTAACAACTCCACTCTGCAGTTTTGTTGTTTTGGGTTTAATGTACATCTGGTGGAGAACGTCTTCTGATTCAGTGTGGGAATGACATATCTTCTATTCCAGAGAAGAAAAAAAAAGAGATACTTTAATGCCAAGAGCCCGTGTGAGCTTAAGTCTCATTTGTAATTTTATCATGTCAGTGTTCTTGGAAGTTCCAGCATGACACATCATTTCCTGCTTTCCCTCATCAACGTCTTTAAGCCTGTGAATGTGGTCTTATGAGCGTAGAAAGTGACGACAGCATAGCACACATGTAGGCCTTGCTGTTTCTCGTGAGGGGAAAGTTTTGAACAGAAGCTGTGGTTTGTTAGGCAAACAAGTCTTGTGGTTCACCTCTTGTTTTTAAATTGTATTCTGGCCAGATCTGGCTTGTTCACGCGGGTTGAGTACGTTGCACAACACACTGATCAATCATTGCTCTTTTTCTTGTTTTTCTCCCTATAGTATATATATATATAGGAGTTCCGAAACAGACAGTTTCACCGGTCGTCTCCCCGTGACAACGAGGGTGTTTGGGAGAAAATCTGAGAACCCTTGCGGAAAGTAGACAGTCAGCTCAAGCATGTTTCGGATAGGATTCTTAGCATCATAAAAAGAGGTTAAGAAATAAAACACACACACACACACACACACACACACACACAGTGTATCTCAACAGGTTAAATAGCTGTGGTCCAAACTACACGGACTGTTTTGGAGGGATTGTCTAAATAGCTCAGGTAACATAACAGTAGCCAGCTATTATAATTAACACATAAACTATTTTGCTTAATTTCTTCAAACTTGAATGAAGAAGCAGACTGTGCTTCTCCGGTGACTGGTGAAAACGAGGCTGTTCTTGAAACTCTGACGGGCGAACATGTCTGAACCGATTCTCGCTCTAAAAAAGCAGAGCAGCAGTTTTCAAGATAAAACATGCCTTTAAAATGAAGAAACACAAGAACAGCCAGATGAACTACTACTGCAACATGCAACCGAATGTATTCCTAATTGTTGTAACTGTGTGTGTGTGTGTGTGTGTGTGTGTGTGTGTGTGTGTGTGTGTGTGTCTTTGACATGAGCAAATATAGGAAGTAAGAATGAAACTCCTTTAATACCTCTATTGAATTATTGCAGTGTGTTGCCAGTCAAACATGCTGATGTGTGGGAAACAACCCTCTTATCAGCTAATACAGGCTTCCTTCTAATAATTGAATAAAACCGGTTTAACTTAAAAGTAAATGTGTATGTGGTTTTTATTGCCATGCTCACAATTACATTTGTGTTCACTACTATAGCTGAAATGTATAATTAGGCACTGATAGAAGTGTCATTATTCCTGTGGGAATCATAACCGCGTTACAGTAAAACTATGTCAATAAACCCAACGTAGAAGGCTGTGTGTGTGTGTGTGTGTGTGGATTTATGTGATTGCGAGTAATTGCATTATGAATGCACATACAGCATCATGGGGATTAAGATTATAGAGAGAGTTAACACAGAGTTAAGTGCCAGGTATATGACACAGTGATGTAATGGGCGGCTGTGTCTCAGTCAGTAGAGCGGGTTGTCCACTAATCCACTAATCGTAGGGTTGGTGGTTGGAATCCCGGCCCGGGTGATCCCATGCCGAAGTGTCCTTGGGCAAGACACTGAACCCTAAGTTGCCCCCGATGGCAAGCTAGCACCTTGCATGCAGCTCTGCTCCCATTGGTGTGTGAGTGTGTGTGAGTGTGTGTGAATGGGTGAATGAGACACAGTGTAAAGCGCTTTGGATAAAAGCGCTATATAAGTAGACTGTAAGATTTTCAGCAAGTCTCCATGGTATGAAAGCGGAATGTTTGCCTCCACATTCCTTTCATTACAGCATTGACCGGAGGCACATTTACTGATGCGCTGCTTGTAGGAACATGTTTATACGCGGTATAACTGTTTTTATTTGAGTTTTCTAATCATGTCAATTGACTTGAATTTGTATTACAAACCTATCCTCAGTATAGTGTCATACCTCGTGACCTTTACGTGTTTATGTCTTTATGGCTAGAAAAGTAGACCAGCAGACAAATATTCCATTCATTCATTCATCTTCAGTAAGTGCTTTATAGTTTGGAGTCTATAACAGGATTACTGGAGGTGAGGCCGGAAAATAAACCCTAGATTGGTGTGCCAGTCCATCGCAGAGCACCAAATTTGTGAGGTGGGAGGAAAATTAGCACATTCCAGTCTTGTACATCATTTTTAGTTGTTTTATGAATAAGATTAAAAATCCATCCTGACGTTGTGATGTTTGGAATCTCTGTAATGTTTTTAAAGGCATTCTACTGGGAGGGTTTTGGGTTGTCAAGTGTGGCTTGAAGAGACCGATTTGTTTACGCTTGCACTTTATAATCTGGATACAAAACGCATCTTAGATAAACACACTGAAGTGAGTCATGGATTGATGAAATCCTTCTTTTACACTTTCATTTTGATTTTATTGTCCCTGTCTGGATAGAATCCTTGGTTTTCAAGGCGCAAGAAGTGTCAATGGTGCCCTAGTTTGTCTCAATAGTCTGGCATCTGGATTGTATCATGATGAGATTTAATTCGGATTCAGTCGGAGTCCGGTGCGTCATCAGTTAGCTGGAATGAAATTGCTGTAATGTAAAAATAATACAGAAATCAGCACATAAACCTAGGAACCACTTCCCTGTAGCCTGACCAGTGTTTGTCCTCATGTTCTGCTTTGTTCAACATTATTTCCACCAAAAAAAATGATGACAGGAAGTGATTATGAAAGTTTACGATGACCTTCATGTGAGAAATCAGTGTATTTTATCTTGAGGGAAAAAAAAAAACAACACATTTACCGCACCTTCACAATACGTTTACACCGTATCTGAACTCTCTGATCTACACGCATTAACGGTACAAACGTGACACTCATTATGGTGTCTGACGACGTGATATGACCTTTCACAGCTACTCTATGTTTACAGCCTAATTTTACGATCATTGAACAGAGTTTTCATGGCATTGTGTGAAGTTTATTCAGAAGTTGTGGATTTCGGCGTCATCTTCAGGAATTTAGCATAGCCAGTCCATTTTATTTATTTTTTTTTTTTGAAGGTTGGTGGAAACCTCAGAACCCACTGAAGGAAATACGTGCACGGGTAGAACATGGGCCAAGACATGGATTTATTTGACCCTCTGGATTTATTTGACCCTCCTCAGTAACCCATTTAATCAGCGCTGGTACAGCGCCGCTAACGTTAAACACAACTACAGCGATCAGATTTGATTGATTCGTGTGTCGTGTCTGACGAGGAATTTGAAACAAGTCCTTTTCTGTGAGCTTTGATGACGGATCCAAGTAAAAAACGCTTCCCGTTTAATGTTCGAAACAGATGTACATCTGGGTTCATTACCGCGGAGTCAATTATAAAACTTGCACAACAATGATACAAGGTTCTGTTTTTAATAAGGATTAAACAAAGGATGTACCCAAGCCGGCATATTGATTTAGCAGGATGGTATGATCATTACATATTAAATCAACATGGATTTGCGTCATGGATTAAAGCCGGAATGCCCGACTCAAGTCATGGAGAGTTGAGCACGGTTTAATGATTTCCTCGCTCAAAGACACTGGGTTCCATATTTATTCGGTGTCTTTAGCAAAGGAAACCATTAAACCGTACTGGACTCTTGCCTTCCAGGCATCTCTGCATTCAACAATAAATAGGATAAGGATAATGAACACAAACTGCATTAAGCTCAACATGTTTTTTAATTGAATTGGATTATCTGTTCTTGATCCGCGTAATCGCATTAAGATATACGGTAAATCGTTTTTTTTTTGTTTGTTTGTTTGTTGTTGTTGCAAACAAATCGGCATCACGTACAGTAACAGTGGAACATTTGAAAGGAAATTATTTACAAACGTGTACAATTAACTGTAAAGAGAAGTGAACAAAAAAAGTGCAACATAAGGCACAGGTCCAACATTGAGGAATCAACCAATAACAGAACGTGATAAGGCTTTACAGTTGGATTACGGATGAAAAGCAAAAGCAAACGGGGCGATGGGAACCACATGGCTTTCTCCCAGAGGGTGAGATTGTGACAAAACATAAAATCAGTCTTGCTAATCTCAGTCTGAACTCTGAGCTCTGAGAGAGGAGACCATGCAGTAAGTGCGGTGTTTACGACATATAAAAAGAGATATAAAGGAGTGCATTTTAAATGAAAGCATGCTAAACATGTAAGCTGGCGATGTTGTTCAGCTGACAGACTGGATCAATTCCGCCTGGCGTATGAAACACAATGATGAGTAATAAATCCACGGTTTGTTTTGAATGCTGTTCCATGATGCACAGTATCCAACATAGCAACACGGAAGCATTCACTTTCAGAGAGTTGGCGGCCCAGTTTCGCTCCTCACTGGACATTTTCATCCATCTTCAGTAAGCACTTTATCCTGGTCAGGGTCATGATGGATCTGGAGCCTATCCCAGGAACACTGGACGTGGGACAGGAATACACCCTGGATAGTGGATGACGGGGCACCATGCAAAGTCATTCGCAGATTAATTTGCACCTAGCGTCATGGTATGGGGCAGCTTCTCATTGTCAGGGAGGAAGAGACTGGTTAGAATTGAGGAAAAACAGAATACAGTCAAATGCAGAGATGTTCCTGAAGAAAGCTCCAGGCTGAACATGACCTCAAATTGTGATTTCGTTCTTAATTGTGCATTCTTTTTAAACACATATTCGTTCTTTCAAGCACTTTATCGGGCGGCATTGGCTCAGGTGGTAGAGCGGGTTTTCCACTAATCGGGTTGGTGGTTTGATTCTGGGCTTGCATGACTCTTCATGACTCCACATGACTCCACTTGGGCGAGACACTGAACCCCAAGTTGCTCCCGATGGTAAATTAGCGCCTTGCATGTCAGCTCTGCTACCATTGGTGTGTGTGTGTGTGTGAATGGGTGAATGATACACAGTGTACAGCACTTTGGATTAAAGCGCTATATAAGTGCGACATTTACCATTTATCCTAGTCAGAACCCGGGAACATTAGACACGGCATGAGAATTCATCCCAGGCAGGGTGGGGCGCCTCTCCAGTGCATGGCACACACACACACATTTACACACCCATTCACACCTTGCGGACAAATTTCTGCATAGCCAATCCAACTATCAGCATGTTTTTGGACAGGAAGCAAACCAGAGAACCTGATTCAGGTCCAAAAACATGCTGATAGTTGGATCCAAGCGTGCATCATCAGAGATAACATCTAGACGCAGTCTTATGGTGGATTTATTTATTTATTGATATATCAAATGATACAGTAAGTGGATTGGCTCTGCAGACATAGGACAAGTGTGTGAATGAAGGAAACCCGCATGGATACGTTGAAAAAGTGAATTTCCACAAACATGACACTTGTGAAAAGTCTGAACCGGAATGAATTTACCGAGTGGCCCGTATAATACGATACAGCGTCAAGCGTAGACGTATCTCAGATGCGTAATTAGGAATAATAACATATGCTGATACAAACATGGGATGAGATAAATCCATTGTTCAGAGATAAATAACGCCCACATGTTTACCCTTAGAAGGGCTTCTTTGATGTTTCTGATAAATTTGTTATATCAATAAATAAATCCACTGTGCCTAGATGTTATCTCTAATGACGTACGCTCGGATTTTAGAGAAGACAAGCCTGGGTTCCCACATTTGCTAGGTCACATGGTCAGAGGATGTGCATTAATCTCTAGGCAGGCCATGAAGGGGATGACTACTTGAAATATCCAGAGCTAGACAGTGCGCTCATTTGCGCCTGGACTTATAAATACACGAGAACCGTTTTACTTTTCTATATTATATTTGCAGTAAATATTTGCAGTGTGTTAGCTTAGGGGTTAGGGCTAGGCTTATAGGCGGAGTTGGATCAGATACAGCTCCACTCCCTGGGCTTTTATTTCTGCAGCAAGGACTATCTCAAAAAATAGATTAGAATTGGGTGTGTTGGAGAAAAAAACCCCGGGAAAGGGGTCTGAAATCTGACTGTTTCCCAACAGACTTTTCAGAATGTATATAATCGCTATTCATCCTCCGTAAGGGGGCGCACGGTGGCTTAGTGGTTAGCACATCCGTCTCACACCTCCAGGGTCCGGGGTTCGAGTCCCGCCAGGGCCGTGTGTGTGGAGTTTGCATGTTCTCCCCATGTGTCGGGGGTTTCCTCCGGGTACTCTGGTTTCCTCCCCCAGTCCAAAGACATGCATGGTAGACTGATGGGCGTGTCTAAAGTGTCCGTAGTGTATGAATGAGTGTGTATGTGATTGTGCCGTGATGGACTGGCACTCTGTCCAGGGTGTAACCCCGCCTTGTGCCCCATGCTCCCTGGGATAGACTCCAGGTTCCCCGTGACCCTGAAAAGGAGTAAGCGGTTGAAGATGGATGGATGGCTGGATCCTGCGTAAGACATGATATTAAAGGATTTTAATATTTAACTATAAGCACTGCTAATTTCATTTAGTAATGTATGTGACTCACATATGACTCATGTAGGATTGTTTCCTGATGTGTTAATGATTTGTGCATGGATTGCTTCATTGTTATGAAAGCGTTAGTTTTGTGTAGCCGTATACGTCAACTGTTATCACATTTACATCGCTTTCAAATTTCACATAGCGACAAATGTGCACAGACCATGTATAGATGGAGTGAATGGCAACCTTTGTCTTTGTCACTTAGAACAAATAAAACAATCAATAAAAACCCCACAATGTTTGCCTCAGGTTTTAGGTGAAAGATCATCTGTCTGACAAACACATCTCCAGCCCAAACACCAAAATGAGAACAACTGGGTGAAGAGTGAGGGTTTTTTTTCTTCTTTTCATTAGGGAGGACACGAACTATTCTGAAAACGAGATCAATTCCTTCGAATTCACAGATACGTCCTCGACTGCAGCCATTTTCTTGTTTGTTTGCTTCTCGTTGGGCACGGAATAATGTCCCTTGAGGTTCATGTGCTCTGAAAAAGAATTTAAAGAGCAGTGACCTAATGACTACCATTTTCTGAGTTAACTAACACTGTCTATTAAAAATACAAGCAGGATACTTATTTACAAATGTTCTTAATATAGTTGTTGACTTTGGTTACTTTTTAAGTCCCCTTTGTCATCATTGATTGATTTAAAATGAAAACTTCTTTCCCTCTGCTGTTAGGGAATTCAACCCTTCTCACCGAGGTTGCTGAAAAGTCCCTGCTTCTCTCAGTCTATACTGTACTGGCATAGGCTGCTTCCTGCCCAAGCGGATCTACTGCCCCAAATAGACAGTGAGATTTGGTACCCTTAGACAATTCACCACGTCGTGCGGGTCCGTCAACTGAAGTCTGACCTAGCAATCCAGAAATTACTCCTGAATCGTTGGCCCTTCTGGGGTCTCGTAGGCTTTTAAGTGTGTTTCTTAAAGGGGCAGGGTGCCCCTACGGGGTCTCCTTCATGTACTAACGGCTCTACTTTACAAGCTTTTGTAAAGCAAGGATGCTGAATTGAAATGCGTGTAACTGAAAACTGATTTTTGCTAGCGATCACTTAAACTAGCCTTGCATGCACTGGAGGCAAGATGACCTTGGGTGACCTTGTGGATGAATTTGTGGATCAGTCTTAGGACTTTCAAGGAGGGTGAGTCTGTAGAATATTCTTTGCTATTTATCTGGGATGAGAGCCATCAGATCCTCAGACCAACTGTTTATTTTCTTTTGGGATAAGACACAGGGGGGTTCCCTTGTCTAAACAGTAGTAAGCCCACCATGGACCAGAAGCAGGCAGGATGCTTAACTATCCTCCCAGTGGTTTAAGTGCACTGATGAACTCTGAGCATCTTACAGGCTATTCTTAAGGTCAGTTCTGTTCTTAGTGACATTGTTCTCAAGCATAATCCAGGTGATCCTCACTGTCAGTCCTTGGCGTTAAGGAGGGGATTTCTGTAAAGCTGCTTTGTGACGATGTCTATTGTTAAAACTGCTATACAAATAAAACAGAATTTAAATAGAATGCTAGTTACATACGTAATTGTGTTTTGATAAACTCCAGAGAACTGCCAGGGTTTCTTCACATTCAGAACCCGAACTGGCTCGGCTTGAGCGTTCCAAGGAAAAATGGCTGTATGACCGTGGTATTTGTTGCAAAAGTCTCCCCCAAGATTCACATGCTGGCTGCAGGCCAAGTGTGTGTGCCGAGATCAAGCTGCTGCAATGACTGTCAACTGTCTGGTGTTCGTATCCACACTGGCTGCTGTTTCTGACCCTCTTTGTGAGGCTATACTTGGATAAAAGGTAAATTAACAATGATAAAGGCCTTCAGCTTAATTACATACATCCTCACAAAGATGGTCGTAAACAACGTCCAGGATATGAATTTCAGACGATTGCCTTTTGACTATCATTCAGCAGGCACATTGCCATGACCTATAACAAAATTAATGAGGTTATTATCAACGTGCTGATAGGTGAGACAGAATCAGAGCCATAATTTAGCTTTATAATAACGTGTTGCACACACAGATGACCTCGCTTGACCTTCAAAGGGCACAAATAGCCCTGTCGGGTCACTTTATTACTGTCTTCAGTATAAATCCTGTCAGAACAAGAAGCCTGGATGTTTCACTGAAAACAAAGACGATGAACAGCCTAACTAGCAAGATTGAAACCGTGAATATTATCTAGAAATACAGTACATATTAAAATATTAAGCTTTAAACTATATATTCATTCATCCGTTCATTTCTTCCCAAAACTGTGAGATGTGACCTCTTCAGTGGGTCTTGAATCTGTCTCCTCGAACCTTCATGTAGTCGATCTGTTAACTGTATATCTCGAGAGTACAGTCTATAATGGTAAATGGTGCACTTATATAGCACTTTTATCCAAAGCGCTTTACACTGTGTCTCATTCACCCAATGGTAGAGCTGCCATGCAAGGTCCTAGCTTGCCATCGGGGGCAACTTAGGGTTCAGTGTCTTGCCCAAGGACACTTCGGCATGGGATCACCCGGGCCGGGAATCGAACCTTCAACCCTACGACTGGTGTACAACCCGCTCTACCACCTGCACCACAGCCGCCCAGTCTAGCCTGTGGCTGTTTCTTTATGTGTTTTCAATTCCTGTGTTTGGTTAAAGTGCCGTGCGAGTGTAGAATAAAGTCAAAGCATGTATTCTCCATTTTGATTATTCGCCTGAATGAAGTGCAGTTTGGGGGATTTCTACAAAAAAAAAAAAAATGCTAAATACTCTGTCTATGTGCTTCCTGACTAGTTTTTATATTCGAATATCTGTAAGAGTTATGAATGGATGTCAGATTAGCCATTATAGGGGAAAAAGACTTTAATGTGGTGTAATCAAGTACCAATTTTCTACTGTAATTATAATCATTATTCATTATAATATATTATATTATCCACGTATTAAGGCAGTGAATGAAAACACAGAAATGAATGTTCCACGTGAGAGCAGATATTTACTGCACATGGGCACGGTTTCTCTATCGCATTCACCTTGTGAACAGAGCACACTCTCAGTGTGTTCTCAACCCATCTTTAATCAGCGTTATACTTCACATGTGAGTGGCAGGTTATATATCTACTCCTTCGCGAGTCTCGACTTGCTTATACTTTGCACATTTATGCGATTATTCTTTTTCAATCCCACACAACTCACACAGTTGAGCGTGCACATTACGATGTTAGTAAATCAAGACCTGAGTAGTTTAACCCTCACCTGTTAGTGCGTTCAACTCCGTCCCTGGATTATTACAACGTAATGTGGACCTCAAAATAGCTCCATATCAGCTAAAATGGATCCAGTCATTGTCTTAGCTCCAGAACGCTGCTAGCACTCTGCTAGCAATCTGCTAGCAGGGCGGCTGTGTCTCAGTGGGTAGAGCGGGTTATCCACTAATCCACTAATCGTAGGGTTGGAGGTTCGAATCCCGGCCCGGGTGATCCCATGCCGAAGTGTCCTTGGGCAAGACACTGAACCCTAAGTTGCCCCCGATGGCAAGCTAGCACCTTGCATGCAGCTCTGCTCCCATTGGTGTGTGAGTGTGTCTCATTTGTAAGTCGCTTTGGATAAATCAGAGTTAGCAATCTGCTAGCAAACATTTCAGATCCTTTTTCTGTTTGTGTTTCAACATCTATCAAATCTCTGAAATCCCAGATTCCATATTTTTTCCTGGGAAGAGAATTGACTTTTTTTCCTTGGGAATATAACTGACAACTGATCGAAACCCAAAACCCAACACTAAATCCCAACATAGTTTCCTCTGTGACACACAGCTGGTCTTCTAACCCCTGTGGATTGAGGTTTTAGTTCAATGAGTCAAAGTTGGACATGTTACACAATATGATACCACTTAGTATGCCAGCTATGCAAGAAAGCATTCCAGGAACAATACAAGGAAAAAAACAAGCCACAACAGAAGAGCACGGAATGAATATGTGTCTTTATCATATCTATTATCTTACCAGTAATAACCTGAGCGAAAAGTTTGGTCTTAAAAATATGTACATGAATTCCGTAATATTTACGACGCGCCATTTTGCTTTAATGTCAATGGAAGGGATAAGACTTGAGGAAAATCTGGCCTTGTGTACAAGATTTTTATGAAAATAGTGACCTACTGTAGAAATTAAATATTCAAGATATCGAACAATTCTTTTCTTTGTCCAAAATTGTGTGATTCATCCTTTTAAATCGTCATCTTCTCGTAACTGGGAGTTCTCAAGGACGGGCCTGAGCTGTTCTCTCTTGAGGTTTGATCTCATTGGGCGTTCATTATTTACGCACACATTTGAATTATTTGGAGGTTGGGACCTCCTTTCCGGTTGTTTTTACTGTCATGCTGTAAGAAAACCCACTTGCTAATGTCTACAGTAGAACCGGGAATATTCGATCATAAATCATCTAAATGACTAAACTTATGAACCCCTTCAGTAAGACTGCGTCGTTTTCGTTCACTAATGAGGCCCGTGTTGTGTTATGTCTCTGATAATTGGAGACAGTGGACCATATTAAATGCTGCCAAAAGTAGGTCCTGTCCTAGATTAGTCAAGTCCCGGTGGTCCTAAGAGTCTGGTTTGTGTTTCCTTTAGAGGAGCAGTCATTACAAAGTGAAACCTCAGACCTTACTGGCGTGATTGCCACCTAAATGAGCTTTTCCAGATTGTTATTATTATTTTTATTTTTCATTCTGCAGTTCATGGGTTTTATTTAAATAAAAACTCTGATTTCCCAGTAGACCCCAGAGATAAATGAAAGACGTGGTTGTAGGACAGTGTGCATTCATGACTAATTCAGCAATGTCTCACTGCACATTGATATCCATTCAACCAAAACAGTGCCATTAACTGATGTTATGAAAAAGAATTCCTGAAGTAAAAGCTTTACAAAGCCAGCTATGGAATTCCAGACATGGCATGATCTAATGAGAGTGTTTTTTGGTTTGTTTGTTTTTCGTGATAATAACTAAAAAAGTTGTTTTATTCAGTTTTACATAATTAAACAAACTTGGTCCAAAGAAATTTCGCTAGCCGTGAAAGCGAGACCGGTGAGTGAATTCTTTACACTTTTAATAATGATCTATTGGGTCATTTTTAAATAACTATCTTTGTCATCCTTTTTTTCTTGCTATCTTTTTGAGGTCTTAAATATCAGTGACCTGGGATTTCTGAAGCTTCTGAAATAGTTCTGGTCCATTTCTCAGACGGTGTATCCAAAGAGTCTACATATACATATTCCATTTGTAGACAGACAGACAGACAGATAAACAGACAGACAGACAGACAGACAGACAGCTAGATAGACAGACAGACAGACAGACAGACAGACAGACAGCTAGATAGATAGATAGACAGACAGACAGCAAGATAGATAGATAGATAGATAGATAGATAGATAGATAGACAGACAGACAGACAGACAGACAGACAGACAGACAGACAGACAGATAGATAGATAGATAGATAGATAGATAGATAGATAGATAGATAGATAGATAGATAGATAAATAGATAGATAGATAGATATACAGATATAGTCAGACAGACAGACAGACAGACACAGATAGATAGATAGAAAGATAGACAGATAGCACTAGACGAATGCATGAATGATTAAGCACATACGTGTTATAATTGACGTGATCAGTGAGATATAGATATATATATATATATATTGTAACAGCGTTTGAAATATGCACATTGTTTGTATTTGTAGAAGAACCCGGGGATGGTGGTGTACAGTACAGCACTGAGAAGGCAGCCTGTGAACAGTTTTGTTATCTCGAGGAAACAATTTGTCTGGACTTCCACAGTTGCTCATATGGAGCGTAGCTGAATTACTGCGAATATATCTCTCTAGAGAGTGTGAAAAGACCGCCTGGAAAAGAAGGAGAGACTTCCAGCCTTGGGCCTTCAAACTAGTTCCGGGAAACATATGCTCTGGAAATCTATTGCTAAATTAGCTATGACTGCAGATCACTGTGTAAACATACATCACTTAATTACTGCACAGTGTGGGGATTAAGTAAAGAAGTGTGTGTGTGTGTGTGTGCGTGTGTGTGTGTGTGTGTGTGTGTGCGTGTGATTGGCTTTAAGAAGCTGCCACTCACCCTCGTGGCATCATCTCCTGAATGGTGACTGTTTCCTGTTCTGTTCCTCATGATGTTCACCACCATAAACACCCATATCCTCCCTCTAGGTTAATTATACAGCAGTAAAACTGATGAGCTGAGCAAACACGGGCAGTGCTGATGAACATGATTTGATTTCACCACTCTGTCAACATCAACAGGGATTTGTAATGCTCACAAACAAATCTGGGCTTCAAGGATTATTCCTGATTACGGGTAATTACTGTCATTTTTTATTTGTATTTAATTCTCACGATCGATGTAGTATGTGTGGAAATGTAAGCATGTCAAATTGTTTCATACAAACTCTTTAGTAGCATATATTAATTAAAGAAAGCAATCCAGAGAAAGAAAGTGCACACAGCATATTTAGACAAGTAACATCAGCTATTTTCATTAGGACAAAATAAATGGCACCCTACAAAAGGAGGAAGAGTCCGTGTGTGTGTATGGTAGCTGAACTGCAGCGCTGGCTGAGCTGTATTAGTGGAAGATTTGCTCTTTCTTTTTTCGGTATTTATAAACTCGCAAATATGAGGAAAATTCAATTAAATATTATTTTATTTGTATAAAACTAACAATGGACATTGTCTCAAAGCAGCTTAATCGGTGTCATCAGCACAAATATTTTGTTTGGTTTGGCCGACGAAAACTTTTAGAGACATCTCTAATAACAGATTCATGAATGATGCCAAATACAAGCCCAATTCCAAAAAAGTTGGGACGCTGTGTAAAATGTAAATAAGAACAGAATGCAATGATTTGCAAATCTCAGAAGCCCACAATAGAACGTAGAAGACATATCACGTGTTTAAAACTGAGCAAATCAATGCTGAAAGGTATTTACAGGTTTTAGAGCAACACACACGTCCATCCAGATTCCATCCCATCCCATTTTCCATGTTCTATTGTGAAGAACATACGAGTTTATGAGATTTGCAAATCATTACATTCTGTTTTTATTTACATTTTACACAGCGTCCCAACTTTTTTGGACTTGGGGGTGCACGTGCAAATGCTAAAGCATTTTCTGCACTGACATCAATCACACACACACACACACACACACACACATAATGGAAAAATGAAAATACGTAATTCAGACGTAATTATATATGTTCCACTAATGGGCTCGTCATTAAATGTAACACACATGATGGTAGAGGAATGCTACATGCTACAAGGTACAACAATTCTCTCTGCGTCACATTACAGCGCCAAACCCAAGGCATGATGTAACTCGCCTTCGGGCTTGTCTTAAGACATAGAAAATGAAAGGACTGATGATGAGAGAGAACGAGAAGTAGGATGAAGTAATGAAAGAGTGTTGGCTGTGTTCCTGCTCCTGGACGGGGAAAACAAAACAAACATACAAACAAAAAAACCAAATACGGGATTTTTTAGACAAGCCTGAAACCTCAGAATTTCTATACAGTCCATTAACAAGTACAGTTATTAGAAGCTAGTTACTAATTTCCTTCTTATTACCATCTTATTACCATGGGTGGCTGTGTCTCAGTGGGTAGAGCGGGTTGTCCACTAATCCACTAATCGTAGGGTTGGTGGTTGGAATCCCGGCCCGGGTGATCCCATGCCGAAGTGTCCTTGGGCAAGACACTGAACCCTAAGTTGCCCCCGATGGCAAGCTAGCACCTTGCATGCAGCTCTGCTCCCATTGGTGTGTGTGTGTGTGTGTGTGTGTGTGTGTGAATGAGACACAGTGTAAAGCGTTTTGGATAAAAGCGCTATATAAGTGCGCCATTTACCATTTACCATTTATCAGAGCCACAGGAAGCAAGATTGAGATTTTAGTGAGATTGTTAATACACTGCAATGCTAAATGTTTACCAAACTGCTAATTTCAAATCTTTCATTGTTCACTAAACTGCTCTGACTCACGTTAAATATCATCCTCCTTTTCTCCCTCTTTAAGTACTGAAACGTACATAAAAATACCACGTGTGACACAGATAACAAGGGGATACATCAACTAACATTTAACGTTTTAGCAACTAGCAAGCTAGTTTTCGCTAGCAACCTTACATTTACACACAAACTGCCAATTGCTCTCATAAAAAACATCATATGCGTTAAAAACAATTTCAAACATTCATATCGTAGATATCTTTAATAAGCGTTGCGTACCTCTCAGGAAGACGTTATGGTCCACATAAAAGGCTACGTTCCGCATCATCATAAGGATATCGCTATTTTCATTATTGAATTTGAGAACTGGAGATACAGAATTCAGAAATGTCACTGAAGCTGACCTTAAACTATTATCTTAGCACTTTGGTATTCACAGGGATATAAATAAAACCCCACTCAGAACCTTTCTGATCTACTCACATTCCATGTGTGATGGCCCTGTTCAGTATGATCAACTCAACGTCCTGTAGTGTGGGGAAGATTTAGAATTCATGCATGAAAGAAAACAATGACAGCAGACATAAACCGCGCCATGTTTGTTTACATCTCGTGTTTGTCACGATTGAAATCTGCTGAGATCCCAGTGAAACCTGCCAGCGTGTGGTCTTGTGTTATGGTCAGGGATGAAAAAAAGGACAAAATGTCTGTTAAGCATCTGTTAAATCTGCATCTATATCTGGGATCGTTCACGTTTTCAACATCAGTTAGGATTGTGTAAATCTTGTGGTGTGGCCCAGACATAACCAATAATGATAATTTTCCATTTTAGACATCTTTTCAGCAAATATGCGTATTTCACATGTCAGTGGATCCTTCTTCCCTAACCAGGGATAACTTCCCCGCTTGCACTTCATTGGTCCAGGGTGTCCCATGCCTTGTGTCGCTGGGATAGTCTCCAGGCTCGCCCCGACCCTGTGTATGGAAAATAGATGTATGGATGGATGGATTTAATCTAGGTCCAAATCCCTCCACTAGTTTACTCTTCCCTATAATACAATAGCTCGGAGGTCTTCAACAGGGGGTCCACGACCCCTAGGGGGTCCGCGGAGGTACTGCATGGGGGTCGCGAAAGTTTTGGTACCAGTTTGATATAACACAATTTCATACAATATATATAATTAGGGCGTCCCCGCTCCATCTCGCCATCAGTTTGGGGGTCCTTGGCCTGGAAAACGTTGAAGACCCCTTTAAAAGCTACTAATCCAGGACATGTGAAGCCAGCCATGCACATTTTTTGAGCTGTTGTTCATGCGACACTCCAAGCAAACTGCTATCAACTACCTTCAGCATCCATGAGCTCGCAGACGCCCATACCCCAACCCCCCCCCCCCCCCCCCCCAAGAGCATGCCAGTTTTGGACTCGTGACCATGGATGGCTGTCTCATCATAGTAACCAGACTTTAAAATTCCCTAACTTTACTGAGGAACATAATCCATGTCAGGAATGTCTGAAACTTTTACCACGTGAACGTTTTCCAACCAGCACACGCATTTAAATTCAAAGATTTTTCCACAGCAGTAAAGGTTGCAAACTAAAACCACGATTATCAAACGTCTCTGTCCCTACAGCTCCCATTCGAGAACACAATGTATTAGCGATTAGCGATGGAATCTTCTCCGAGAATGACGAAAGGAGAAGTTCTTAGCAGCGGACTTGTCTGTACACGACACGTTCCTGTATAAAGCCTTTCATTGCTCTGCTTCACGCCTCTCTCACACACACGTCCCTAATTCCTACGTGCATGATCACAGTGCCGACTCAACCGTTGCTTCAAAGAATCCTCTTCCCAGCTATACAAATGATAAAAGCTCTAATCGTGTCCAGCTGCCTTTTTGAACAACGAGCGCAAAACCCGTCATTTGTTTCCGTTTGTGAAACACGAGCTTAATCTCAGAATCGTGTGCCAACGATCTGCGGAACGAATGCGAACAGAACTGTTCACCTGAAACGCTGGATCTGAATGATTTCACACGTTTTTTATCTACGCTAGGAAAGCTTTTTGGTTGATTTACGGTCATTGGACATCAGCCGACGTGTGTATTTTTATCTGACGTCACTCTGCGTACTGTATAAATCATATAAATCGCTGCAAGTATGAAGACCGATTAGTAAGATGATTGCATTACTGTCATCGAGCCTCATGAAGTTTCATCTACTGAACGCCGAGAGCTTCAGTTATTGTTCACGTCAAACATCAGAATGGTGATCTCAGTGACGATGACTGCGGCAGGGTTGTTGGTGCCAGACAGGCTGGTTTGATTCTATTAGAACAGGAATCTGACGCTACACTGGGCACAGAACTCACAGAAAGAGTCTACAAGACTGTGATCCAGCTGGCTTCTGTGATTCTGTCTGGCTCCAACAACCATGTCATGGTCAACGTCACGGAGATTCTGGCGTTTGACGTGAATGTTACCTGAAGCTCTTGCGCGATTGGTTGATCCTCGTGTATATGTTAGCTAGCTAGCTAGCTACATTATAGATCTCGTTAGTAAGTATCGCTAACGTTAGCAAAAGTTAGTTAGTTAGCTGACTGTATAATCTCCTCCTGATGGAACCCCGGGGATCCGTTACCCATCCGGACACGTGCGCTCCAGAACGGGCCATTTGGTGAGTTTTCTGGCAATTTACATGGAATCAACAGTTGTGATAAAGTACACACAGATCACAGTCTCTTTAATCAGCTTTGTCGACGTATTGTTTATTGTCTTCAGTTGTAAAATGATGTAATCTCTGGTTACCTTCGTGCTCTGCAAGGAAGCCAGAAATCTTTTCCATGGATAAAAACAGCAAAATCACACGCCTGAAACAGACCAGATTACGATATTACACTTTCCTTCTGCTTTTCTTTAGAAGCATGACTCATGGATGTGATTTAGCCGTTTCTGGAAAACCGCTCAACATCAACAGATATTCGGTTTCCGTCCGAGTGACTTTTGGTGGTGGAACCAACTTGAAAAAACAAATCGTTTTGCAGTACAAAACAAACAACCCCAGAGCGTTTCAGCATTACACAATATTACACAATATTACACCTCTGGCGATAAATCAAAGCGGTTTTCTTTTTCCGCCTTGGATGCTGCTGACAGAAGTCAAGTGAACCTGACCCATGGTTTCACAACAATGCTTCATACATCGTATTAATCACACAGTCACAAACACAAGCATGACATTCTTCACAGCTCAGTGCAAATGCAATCTCAGAACTGCATGAAATGAGGTACATTTTGAACCGATCTGAATTACACATCGGTTTATACAACGCTTCTATACACACACACACACACAACATTAAAACACGAACACGTGGACACGGAAAAGAGTAACTCCCATTTAAATTAATAACAGATTCAGACAGCTTCGGGGCAGACGAACATGTGACGTCGTGTCACTGCAATTAAATCTCGAGAAACGCTTTATATCCTGACGACGTAAGAATGAGGCCACGTCTCGCATGACTTGCTTTCCACCGATTCTCCATTAAGCACCATAAAGCGCCGACACGGGGTGATGCGCATACGCAGGTCGCCTATGTGGAACAAACTTTGTCCATTTGTCCATCGAAGACGTTTTTTTAGCAGTCACACACCGTCTCATATTCCACTCTTTCATATGCAACATATGGAGCTTCTCCTGATGGTCATGTAGCATGACACGCCTTAAAGATGCATCTAGAACATACTTCATACCGTCAGTCATCTTGATGTTTTTTGGTTTTTATAAGAGCTGAAATTCAGTCTTTACTTTAAAAAAAAAAAAACCCAAACATTTCCTTTAGTGGTTTCAAAGAACACAACATCAAGAACAACATCAGCAACAACGTCTCCCAGCCTCAGTCACCATGGAGATCATATCTCTCTGCCAATCAGAATGGCTGACCCTTGGGGACTCTAAATTAGCCTTGAAAAAACCCCAATCTCACCAAAGCCCTCTGCATCTGAGAATCCCGTGAGCATTCTCAGGGTTCGGGAAGTACATTCTTCTTTTCTTTCCTTTTGAGTTTCATGTAAACTCCTTCGTCATATCATCTGAGCGGATTTGTTCATATGCATGATCTCAGTGGTGATGTTTTGACACAGATCGATCGGCCCTTCAGAGTTTCTGGCCAGCGAGGTTCTGTAGATCGAGTTCCTGATTCCGGCCTTGCACAGCGCCCCCAAAAGAAAACGCAGTCTAGAGGGGCTGAGGATGATGAACACCCACGGGTCGATGATGGAGTTGACGGAGATGAATCGCAGCGCGATAAGGTCAGGCTTGCTGTCGTAGTGCTCCTGCACAATGAATGAGTTAATGTACACTCGGATCTAAAGAGAGAGGAAGACAAGATGGCGTTAATCATAAGGAACATACAACTATCACAAGACTATCACATCATCGCATCTGCTTACAACTTCCCATTCCTGAGAAACTTTAAACGCCACACAATGACGCAGCAGGGATGTGAGGGGTCCGAAAGTGCGTCACTGAGAACACTTGAAGGGAAAAAATCCTCCTTTAACATCAAGGAGAGTGCAGCTATACGTCACAGTTCATGGAGGTATTAATATGGACGTTTCCAAGCCTCAGAAAGCTGATCCGTTTGAGTGGAGTGTATAAGCAAGGGTTAAATCCCACTGGAACCGCTATGAGGAGGTATGTGGGGTTGGCGGTTCGAATCCCGGCCCGGGTGATCCCATGCCGAAGTGTCCATGGGCAAGACACTGAACCCTAAGTTGCCCCCGATGGCAAGCTAGCACCTTGCATGCAGCTCTGCTCCCATTGGTGTGTGAGTGTGTCTCATTAGTAAGTCGCTTGTAAATGTAAAATGATATTTCTGTAAAGCTGCTTTGAGACAATGTACCATTGTAAAAAGCGCTATACAAATTGATAAAATTATAAATTAAATTAGTATGTGAACAGCATTGTGGGTAAAGCAATGACTAAAGTGAAGCTAGACCAACATTTAATCTACAACTCAGAATTTCATTATAACTAAATCTTGAATGCCACTGAAAAATCACATGGTAATGATAAAGATTTGACATACGTGGGCCATAAAGTGACCGACGGTCGGTCTCGACTAATCGGTGATAGATAGATAGATAGATAGAATGATAAAGATTGTTAACGCATACGATCGAGATGACACGCCTCCGCGTATATTGTTAACGCGTACGATCGAGATGACACGCCTCCGCGTATATTGTTAACGCTCAACTATCTCTACTTTTTTTTATTATTGATTCTCACGCACTTTTCAGAGTACAACAAAATATATCAATAGAGAATCAACATGTTTTACCCCGATAACAGCCCCTCCCCCTCAGGAAAGTCTACATATGATTCATTTACTTATGATTCATGTACATGTGATTTAATTACATATGATTCATTTCCATAAATCCATACAGAATCTAAAAAAAAAAAAAGGGGGGGAGAAAGAAAAGAAAGGAAAAGGAAAAGGGGGGGGGG